>WWET01000549.1:478352-491582 GCA_011038615.1 Limnodynastes dumerilii | reverse complement strand
CCCCTTTAAAATTTACTAATACTCACCCCTCCGCCGAGGTCCCTCGAAGTCCCGCGATGTGCTCTGCCCACATTGCAGACCACTTCATATCGAATGAAGTCCTGCGCATGCGCAGAGACTACACTGCCTTACTTAGAAAATTTCAAGCCCAAATATGAAAAACCACTGCGCATGCGCAGGGTCTTCATATCGGAGCTGGAATCTTCTGAGTCGGACGCGTCTCCTGGACAGGTGAGTTTTATCTTTTTTTAATGTTATTTTAATGTTTTTAATCTCCTTTCGTTTTTTTGTTTAAAAAAAAACATTTTTTTTTTAAAATGACCGCATCCTCCTTTATCCCAGCAGTCTCCCCATACATGCCCAGCTTTTCCTCCCCCTAATAACAGCTATTAGGGGGAGGAAAAGGGGGGAATATGGGGAGATTGCCAAGATGAAGTCACTAACGCCATCCTGAGATGGCGTTATTTTTTCCTTCGGTGCCGAATGAGAATTTCGGCACCGAGGGATAGTAAATTGTAATTAGTGCTGGCACCCGTTAAGATCAACGGGCCAGCAAAGACTGAGGAAGTGTTTATGCATCGCCATGGAAACAGCAGATTTCCATGGCGAATGCAGCTTTGTAAACTTCATTTTCTATTGATAATGAGCGTTTTAGTGTTAAAACAGCCATTATCACCTGAAAATTTAGATATTAAATATAGCCCATAGTCTGGATCAGGCCCACATCATAAACCAAAAAGTAAGAAGTTTTGTACTGGCACTATCACAACTAAATATTCAAACCACTTCCCTAAATTACGGGAGGTGCTCAGAGGTAAGGATAAGCAATTGGAAATTTTTTAAACCTCAAAAAAAGGGGGGTACCTATGCTGCTAACATCCCCCTCTCTTTTGGGGTATACAAGTAACCTCTTAGTGGAACTCTGGGTCTGTACAATTTTGTAATTATAGTAATATTAAAAAATGTTAAGCTTTATTAGTGTACATTTAAAAAAATATGTCCTAGCGAAATATTAAAAAAGAAAAGAAATATCAGTTCCTACAGTGCAAAGCACAGAAAAAAATTAGTTAAAAACACATTACACGTGCATACAGTCCCTGATTAAGGAGCTTATGCCCACAAGGCTAATTGCCTATTTTTCCCTATAAATAGCAGAGTTTTAAATTGTTGGCGAATCTCTATAAATAGCAATCATATGATAGTGTTTAGATAGATAGTTATATTATGATTTATGAGGTTGAAGGAGCACATAGATATACGTTGTTTATTAATTGATTTTATACTTATATATCTTATTTATTATCC
This sequence comes from Limnodynastes dumerilii, assembly GCA_011038615.1. Lineage (NCBI taxonomy): Eukaryota > Metazoa > Chordata > Amphibia > Anura > Limnodynastidae > Limnodynastes > Limnodynastes dumerilii. The sequence goes on along the minus strand of WWET01000549.1, from coordinate 490,277 downwards.
ACTATAGTAGTTATAAAGGTTCCAATTAATTATTCCTTGATGGTGGTATATTGACGTATTAAGACTGTAGCCACAGATTATATAAAAATAGATTGAGGACTATATTGGTATCCTCAAGCAAGATATAATTAGCATATCTAACTAGCGTGAATCGCTATTCGTGTCGTATATTAGCTAATGGCTCTTCCCACAGATATATAAGCAGTTTTATTCAGAGTGTACGCAAAGCAGGTGTAAATGGAAATTTTGGCATAACCATGTTAACTGGTGGAGGTAGAGGCAAATTTAAACATTGATGACAGAATAAGAGTTATAAGGTGAAGTTTGCTAGATCAACTCTAAGTTACATATTAAACATGCAGTATGCAGTATTTCAGATCTGTTAGCAAAGTATGTAAATCTTTCGACTGTGAACTCCAATAAGACAGCAACAGCTAATCATTTCTAGATTACAGTGTGCTGCATAATATAATTCACTTCAGGAATATTACAATTAATGATCCAAAGCACCATCCCCGACTATTTAGAACGAAGATCTCCCATAGGGCAGACAAGTAATTGACAAACTTACTACTTCTCATGGTGGCCTAAAGCCCTATTAAGTGACTACATTTTTGTCTATTACTTGCATTAGCAGAGTAATCTATATAGAACATATAATATATATCATTTTTCATATTGTAATGTTCTCTTAATTTAAAATAAAAAGATAAAAATGATATACCCACTATTTTATAAAACTCCATTAATTATATTGGCAAGCAATACATTTTTGATGGCTAAACAGATGTGCTGCAGTATAAAATTACTTCTATAATAAATAAAACAAATTTGAAAGACATAGTTATGATTATACAGAGATGTTGAAAGTGCAATGTACTGTATCAAAGTATATATTATATGTATAGTGTAGCTGATGCCATAAATCTGCAATCTGACAAAAAAAAAAAATGACACTTTCCAAATGTACTAGCAGTAGAGGGGTTTAATTTCAATTGTGCCATAGTAAGCTTTCATAACAGTATAAAGAATTCCAGTTGTCAGGATAAGCTTTATTCAATATTTTTCAATACTTTAGTAATTAGAGAAATATACACTTCCTAATGCTGATGTCTTCATCCTAAACCAGTGTTTCTCAACCTCGGTCCTCAGGACCCCCTAACAGTGCATGTTTTCCAGGTCTCACTGCTGGAGCACAGGTGTGTTCATTACTAACTGTCACATTTTAAACGCTCCACAGGTGCTGCTCATTATATCACTTTTGATTCTTTAAGGAAACCTAGAAATTATGGACTGTTAGGGGGTCCTGAGGACCGAGGTTTAGAAACACTGTCCTAAACCAATAAAGACACACCATACCACAAAACACTTTGGGCCAGATTTACTAAGCCGCGGGTTTGGAAAAGTGGAGGTGTTGCCTTTAGCAACCAATCAGATTCTTGCTCTAACTTTCCTATTTCATACTAGATATATAAATACTGTTGCACTATATTTGTTATGTTTGCTGCCATCTACTGGTCATTGTTATACATTGACTGTAGTTACCATATTAATTTCTTACTGTTACTCCTCCCTCTTCTGTGAGCTCACTTCCTGTTCCTGCAGTATTCTCATGTGTGTAAAAACATGTATCACACAGCTGGAGAAAGGCATTTGCTTTGACCTCTATGTGTTTTAAGGTACAGTAAATACATTACCTCAGGACATCTCCACTGCATCTTCCTCACTGAACTTCCACATGCAACTGGTGTAGTTAGGGGAATGAGCATAGCGAGTTCATAATCTTTCATTGCTTGTACAAGGGTTAGCCACTCACACTCATCAGAGATTTCCCTCACGTACATCGGTGGCAGAATAGTCAAAGCAAACCTAAGTCTACAGCATCTGCATGTTTACACATAGTCTGCAAGCAAGCTTAGAGTCGGCCACCATCTTATGAAAACACATGGCCACATCTGCTTCTTAATTACAGCTCTTCACCTGTGAGCTAAGCTGCAGTTCTATCCTATAGAGACAGTACTTTCTGAACAAAGTATAACATGTCCACAAAAGGTTCTGTGGATTCCTCTGTGGCTGGACCAAAGCAAATGCATCATATTTCTGAGAACTCAGATGTACAGAAAGCAGAGTTCAAGCTTACTGAAGGACAAGAGGTACGGCCTAAACGTGTGATCAAACTGGCACAAAAGAATAGAGAGAACTTTTAGCCAACCAGAGATGAGTTTAGTGACAATCTAAATGACTTATGGGAAAGAGCTGAACACTATATAGCAGCTCTCCCACGCTTTAACAATGACGCAGTCAAGTTAACCATGGCTTAGAATTTGTTTATCTACTGCCTATGATCGCTACCAGTGACTGTCCATAAAGTACATCACATTCCTGACTAACTCTGATTTTGATGATGCCTCAGCAGAGCTAGCTGAGAGAGAGACTCTACTCCAAAGAAAGAAGGCCTTAGTGCAAGAATAAAGCAGAACTCCGCATCACCCACTTGCAAGAAGTTAAGTCACATCGATCAGCTTCAACCAAACATACATCTTCATCTTCTAGATCATCTTGTTCCAGAAGGTCAGTTTTACATGGGAAGCTAATAGAAATCCATGATGATGCAAAAGAAACTAGTGTTAGAAGTTCCTTTGCTAAGAAGGAAGCAGAGGTAAAAGTAAAAATGGCACAGATGGAAGCACCGGTAAAAGTAAAAATGGCACAGATGGAAGCAGAGGTAAAAGTAAAAATGGCACAGATGGAAGCAGAGGTAAAAGTAAAAATGGCACAGATGGAAGCAGAGGCAGAAGCCCAATTAACAATTCTCCAAACAGAAAGGTTAGAAGCAGCTGCCTTAGCCAAACTGAAGGAACTTGAACGAGCATTAGGCCAAGATACCGATCTGGATTCATCCCGAGAGAAGTGGAAGACCCAGCTGACCGCATTGCTGATTATGTGCTAAAGCAATTATCACCTATACTTCTTGCTTGCCACATTGATTCAACTCTCAAAACAGAAACTTCTAACAACGCCATCTCTAATCTACCACTCGAACATATCACACAGATGCTGCCGCCTACCAATGACAAGGCATTTTCCAGCTTCAAGCCAGAGACTAAACCACAACTTAATCAATATGCTACATCATTTTGTCCTGATACATCTCAGCCTTATACGCCAGAGAACTTACGCACTCCAGGGGCATCACAAGTTCATCCAGCAATAAAGAGTGGGAGATCAGACATGTCTGACTTTGCCAGATATATGATACGCAGGGAGCTTATAAACATTAGTCTCTTGAAGTTTGACGATTGTGCTGAGAACTATAGGGCCTGGAAATCGACCTTTGAAGCTATAATCCATGATCTTAACATCACTGCCAAGGAACAACTTGACTTGCTTGTCAACTGGTTAGGTCCAGAATCTGCAGAACACATCAAGACACTAAGAGCAGTTCATGCCGGCCATTCAGAGGATGGTCTGGCTGCGGCATGGGAGAGACTTGAACGGACCTATGGCAGTTCTGAAGCTATAGAAAGTGCCTTATTCAAGAGACTTCAAGCCTTCCCAAAGATAACTGGCAAGGACAACCGCAAGCTGCAAGATCTAAGCGATCTACTAAAGGAAATAGAGCTGGATAAATTAGATCCCCATCTGCCAGGACTGAGTTACCTTGACACTGCTCATGGCGTGAATCCAGTGGTCTCAAAACTGCCATATGGCATGCAGGAAAAATGGGCAGACCAGGGTTCCAGATACAAAAGAGAACACAAAGTGTCTTTTCCCCTTTTCTCTTTTTTTTCCAGATTTATCAGTGACCAAGCTCGGAAGAAGAATTATTATTATTATTATTATCATTTATTTATAAGGTGCCACAAGGTGTCCGCAGCGCTGTACAAAATTTAACAAAATACAGTACAGACATACAGGGTAGGGATGGACAGCATAGTATATATTAAATACAATATGACTATAAAGATATCACAGAAAAACAAAGTGAAGCAAGCACAGAATGCAAGGTAAAATGCGAGTTGTCAAGCTTGGAGGTTGAGAGGGAGCCACCAGGTGGGGATTGGGTAAAAGGGTAGCAGAGGGGGACAAGAGGGTTCAAAGTGAGGAGGGAGTGATGGAGGAAGGAACAACACTAGGATGGAGGGCCCTGCTCGTGCGAGCTAACACACTATGTGGGAGGGATGAACTTACAGAAGACATAAGGAGAGGGAAGGAAGTGGACTACTGGTGTAAGCGGAGGAGAGTGGGAAGGAGGAGAAGGGATAGATGAAGGATGCAGTGTGGATGTTAAGTGGAGAAGGATGCCAGCGATATTTATGAGTATGTATTATTTCAGTGTTTTCAACAAAAATAGGGAGATTAGATAGGTAGCTTTTCGTTGTATGTGGAAATATTACGAGTTCTGTTTTTTAAATGAGATGGCAGGAGGAAATCCAAGATGAAATGGGAGGGAGACATTCAGTAATGTGGGATAACACAGATGGTGAGAGATCAGTTACATTTGTTCATCATCTGCACTGAAATTATACTGATCCAAATAACTTTCTAATCTGTTTAAAGGAATTGGTATAGATAGAGAATAAAAATGGACCTAACACTGAGCCTTATGATATTCAGATAGAGGAAGAGTAGCAGAGGTAGATCCAGAAAAGCGAATACTAAAAGAGCTATTAGATAAATAGGATGTGATTAAGGAAAGAGCTGTGTCCTGAATACCTCAGGAATGTAACATTTATATGAAAAGTGAGTGGTCAAGAGTGTCAAAAGCAGCAGAAGGATCCAATAGAATTAGAAGAGAGTAGTGACCTTTAGTTTTAGCATTGATTAAATCAATGACCACCCCGACCAGTGCAGTTGTGGTGCCTGGCTGAAGAGGATCCAGAAGACTGCAGGAGCAGTGAGTCAGTGTAGGCAAGGCTCTTGAGCAGCTTTGAAGGACATGGAAGCTGGGAAAGGGGCCAATCATTTGAAGGAGAGATAATTTGAGAGTCATTGTATTGCTTTTTGAGAAATGTAGTGATTAGCGTGTGCTTTAATAAGGATGGAAAAATACCAGTAGAGAGAAAGATTGCAGTTAAGTTGTAGTTAAGGTTAGAATAAGCACATAAGGTGATAATGATGATGATGATGATTATTATTATTATTAATAACGTTTATTTATAGGGTGCCACATGGTATTTGCAGCACCGTACAATAGTTACATATACAATACAAATAACAGACAGGGAACAAGTTCAAATAAATAAGGAATACAATACAAGTACAATGCAAAAATAAATTACAGCACAAAAATAGTAGAACAATATGTATGGAAAATACAGATGCAGGATATGTGTAGCTGGAAGTCTGTAGCTAGCATGCGCACATGAAGATCGTGGACATTTTCTTATATATGCAATATGTGGAAAATGGTCACTACCATTAAAACTGGATCCGGTCCATGATGTCAGAGGGCTGGATCCAGACTTAAGTACCGTATTTCCTCATGTACAAGACGCACCCAAGGAGAGGGAAGGAAGTGGACTACTGGTGTAAGCGGAGGAGAGTGGGAAGGAGGAGAAGGGATAGATGAAGGATGCAGTGTGGATGTTAAGTGGAGAAGGGGTAGGCTAGGCTGTATCTGTCAGAAATACTAACATCCCACTTACTGCACCCCCCACTTCAAAAGTAGGATGCTCTTGCTCTTAAAGAATGGGACCCCAGTCGTACATGCCCTATCCTCAAAAGACCTCATCCTCTAAATGAATGTCATGGGCTCAGGGCTAAGACTTTGCAAGAGCGCAGAGACACTTTCAGAGAACTTGAAGTGTGTTACAAGTGTTGTGCCTCTTCAGACAAAATTGCAACAGACTGTAAGGCTGTCATCAAGTGCACTGAATGCAGTAGCGACAGATATGTTACAGCTATGCATCATACTTCACCTTCTGACAACTCACAGCCTTCAACACATCTAACCCCATTGCAAGACATGGCGGGGAGCTACAAGCTCAACACTCAGCTACAACCACTGTTCTCCTCTTCATACATGGAAGTATGCGGGAAAGAGACCGGTCCAAAATGCTGTGCCAAGGTGTGTCTGGTCAAGGTCTACCAAGGAGGGCAATCCGAGAAGGCCACCAGAATGTACGCCATTATAGACAAAAAAAGCAACAGATCTCTAGCAAAACCTAAGTTCTTTGAGATCTTTGGTATAAAGGGGCAAGCAACGCCATATACTCTCAATACCTGCCCCAGTCGTGTAGAGACTTTCGGCAGAAAGGCCACTGGATACATTGGGCCTGATCCTGAGTAACGGCCGCCGTCGCTCGGATGGCGGGCGTAAGCGTAAGATCGGCTTTGCAGACGATCTGCGCATGCGCCGGGCAGATGTTGCCCGGCGTTGCTACGGCAACGCCCGATCCTGGATCGGGCGTCCGTAGCAGCACCGTAGGGATGCTGGAGGGTACGTCCTCCAGCGTCCCTACGCTCACGTTAGTGCTGGTGGGCGGGGGGAGGTAAGTAAATGAGGGTGGGGGGGCGTGCTAAGCGGCCATACGCTCCTGTGCGAGCGTATTGCCCCTTCCTTCCACCGGCTGAAGTTAGGGTAGCCTTCAGCCGGCGTAAGGAAGGGGCCATAGAGAGTTAATACGCTCCTACAAGGGGGAGTGTCGGGCCAGAGCAGCGATGTTACGCTGAGCGCTACAGCGCTCAGTGTATCATCGTAGCTCTGGATCTGGCCCATTGTCTCCTCAGTCGAATACCCACATACCCTTACCAACGTTAATTGAATGTGACCAGATACCCAATGAAAGAGAAGAAATTCCTACTCCAGAAGCTGCACATCATCATTCCCACTTAAGTCACCTAGCAAATAAAATCCCTCCTATGGACATGAATGCTGATATTCTACTCTTACTCAGAAGAGATATTCTGAGAGTTCATAAGGTAAGCCAACAATGCAATGGTCCAGAGGACGCCCCATATGCACAAAGACTCGATTTAGGCTGGGTCTTTAAGACCGCGTATACGCAATCTACATTGCAAGATGTAACGTAGATTACGTTACAAAATTACTGCACATGCACAGTAGCACTTTTCTGAAAACTCCGGCCGCAAATGCAATGCAGCTGAAGCTCTGCATATGGCCCAAAGAGTTTATTAAAATAATGGATAGTAAATTCTCCAAAAGTGAATCTAACCACTGGGTTGCACCCTTACCCTTTCGAACTGTAAGAGCCAGGCTTCCAAACAACCGGGAACAGGCTTTATCCAGATTCAACTCATTGCAACGTACATTAAGAAACAAGCCTTAAATGAAAGATAACTTCGTGGCCTTTATGAATAGAATATTTCACAATGACCATGACAATGACCATGCAGAGCCAGCTCCACCTTTGCGGGAGCATGAAGAGTGCTGGTATCTTACCTCCTTTGGAGTATATCACCCACAAAAACCTAAGCAGATCTGGGTGGTATTCGACTCAAGTGCTAAGCATTGTGGCGCATCTCTGAATGACGTCCTCCTCAAAAACTGACCAATAATCTGGTAGGAGTGCTGATGAGGTTCAGAACAAATGTTCCATTGTTTTATCGTACGGCAAGATCACAGGAACTACCTCAGGTTTCTATGGCACCGAGACAATCATACCAGCCAGGAAATGGTTGAATACCCTATGAAATTGCACGTGTTTGGTAATACTCCTTCACCTGCAGTCGCTACATATGGCCTATGTAGGACCGCCTCTGATGGCGAATCAGAGTCTGGGGAAGATGCACGACAGTTTGTGGAAAGAGACTTCTACATGAACGACGGACTCAAATCCTTGCCTACAGCAGAAGAAGCCATAGATCTGCTCAAAAGAACCCAAGGTATGCTTGCCAAGGCTCATCTGAGGTTACATAAATTTGCTTCCAATGAAAGTCATGAAAGTCTTTTAGCCCAGTGATCATGTTGCAGAATTCAGAGACTTGAATCTAGGCCTAGACAAACCACCAATACAGAGAAGTCTGGGTTTGCGATGAGACTTGTTAAATGATTCCTTCGGCTTTCAAGTAAGTTGTGCAGATAAACCATTTACTAAGCGAGGAGTTCTCTCAGTGGTGAACAGCCTATATGATCCACTGGCCTTTGTAGCACCCTTAACAGTACAAGGCAAATTTCTGTTAAGACAGCTCTCAGAGTCTGTTGAGGACTGGGATGCACCACTGCCCACCCACAAACAGCGAAAGTGGGAGTCTTGGAAAGAATCTCTACAAGCTTTAGATAGGATTCATGTACCATGATGCTACACTCCAGCATCTCTTGTCGCAAGTCAGAGAAAGGGAATCCACATATTCTCAGATGCATTTTCAGAAGCTATAGCAGCTGTCGCCTATTTGAAGGTAATAGACTCTTGTAATGAAACTCACATTGGATTTCTATTTGGGAAGGCTGAATTAGCTCCTAGGCCTGAGTATACCATCCCTAGGCTTGAACTTTGTGGAACTGTACTGGCTGTAGAGACTGCAGACTTTATACCAGAAGGTAGAAAGAAATGCATGGCCTATGGGAATTATCTTCAAAATCTTTCCTAGCGAAGATGGCAAGGTTCGTAAGGTGGGAGTGACCATCACAAGGCAAGGTGACTCCAAATCTTTCATCAGGCCTATATCTGAGGTTGTCTTGCTTTTACCTGTTGAGAAGTAATTCAAGCCAGAAGGAACTTTCAAGGAACTTTGATCAACTGTATTCATCTCTGGACACGTACCTGAAAAGCCTTGATTGTTGGACTACTTTTATACATTCCAATTATTGTTGTGTTTTTTGCATTTGTGCATTTTGTCTTTCAGGTCAGAACCTTCGTTGAATATCTAATGGACATTAATCCTTACTGTCAAAATTGTATAGTGAAATCCTAGGATTTCAGACAGGGAGTGTGCTGTCCCAGCTACTGGAATACATTAATATTGCATTCAGTTTATAAAGCGATGCCAGGCAACATCTGCCCGGCGCATGCGCAGATCGGCTTTTCAGTCTAGTGACGGCGGGCGTAGGTCTGGATCAGGCCCTTACTGTTACTCTTCCCTTTTTTGTGAGCTCACTTCCTGTTCCTGCAGTATTCTCATGTGTGTAAAATATGTATCTCAGAGCTGGAGAAAGGTATTTGCTTTGACCTCTATGTGTCATTTCTTAAGGTACAGTAAATAAATTACCTCAAGACATTTCCATTGCATCTTCCTCACTAAACTTCCACATGCAACTGGTGAAGTTAGGGGAATGAGCATAGCGAGTTCACTATCTTTAATTGCTTGTACAAGGGTTAGCCACTCACACTCATCAGAGATTTCCCTCACGTACATCAGTGGCAGAATGTCTCCACTTTTCCAAACCCGCAGCTTAGTAAATCTGGCAATTTATGCTCAAACATTATTGTCAGCTTCCGTAAACAATGACATTGAAATCTAAAATGTGGCAAAGAAAATGCAATATGAAGCCACTAAATTGTTGAAATGAATAATCATTAACCTAATGGAATTAACAACATAACTGACAATATTTATTTATATATTAACAGGTTTTAATAGCACCATCAAGTTACATAGCGCTTTTTAATAACCATTATAAAACATGACAGACTTTGTGGGCCCTGCTTACATTCTACACTCTATAAGACATTGGGGATTGATACATCAGAGCAAGTGCTTTATATGACACATCTGACCAGCCAGGTTGTATGGTAAAAGTGCTCAGTGCTCTGCAGTGGTGGACCTACATTTTTGGGGCCCTGAAGCTTGAACTGTTATGGTGGCCCCTTCACAACCATCAATAATAGGACAACATACAACAAGGTCTATAGACCCAAATGGTGGAGAGCGAGGTGGTAGGATGGGGTCCTTAAATATAGGTCATAAGAGCCATACTGTGGTTGGAGCTGTAGATTGTATGCTGGCCAACACTGATCAGGGGGAGGTACTTAGGTACTCAGGCCACCCCTAATGCGTAGAGCATATTCTATGGTCAATATTAAGTACTTCTGCCCATTGGTTTATGATTCTATCACTAAAATAATGTTATTTTAATATCACACACTTGGCAAAAAAATAAATGCTTCAGGGCCCCCTGGGATTAGGGGCCCTGAAACTTAAGCTTCATTAGTTTCCTCTGGTGCTTTGTATTATTTAGTCACACAGCAGTTCTAGTAACAGGACTGAGGGTAATTTTAATATAGAAAGATAGAGTGTTCAAGTTTGTGTCAATCATGTAACAGAAAGGAGAACTGGATAGCAAAGTAGTTGCAAATAGGGTATACAAATATTAAGTAGGTTGAGGAATGTGGTAAGCTTGTCTTAAGAGGGGAGTTTCAACTGAGCTCTTGTTTTGAGAGTAGAGCCCAGTCTTAATGGGTCAGGAAGGATATTCCAGAGAGTATAGTGGGTATAGCCCGAGAGAAGTCCTATAAACAGGAATCAGAGCATTTGTTTAGTGCAGAGGAGAGCTGTAAGGAGGTATATATATGCATTCCGCATCAGGAAGGGCTGGATTCAGTAAAATCAACTTAAAAAAGATACCGCATATAAGGGGATGGACATCACGTTACTATTAACACTGCTGGGAAAAAACTCTTAAAGAAAATTACTTTGTATTCAACGGCAAGCATTTCCTACAAAAAGTGGGATGTGCGATGGGGTTCTATGTGGCCCCGTCGTTTGCTAAGATTCTCATGAATGAATATGAGGAAACATATCTTTACAGTGACCAGCAATTTCAGGAAGGGGCATTTATGTATGTACGCTTTATATATGTTATGTTCATACTCTGGCAATCAAACAAATAAATCTTTCTAGAGCTCATGTCAGAATTGAACAATAATACATCTACCATCAGATTTACATTTTAAATCAATGATCTACAAGTTCATTACGTGAATGTTTTGGTCTCCAAACATGAGAGCAATTTACAAACTGAGATCTATCATAAACCGACTGACAGAAATAATATATTACAAGCAGCATCATACCATCCAGCACCGCTAAAATCCGGACTTCCACATTCTCAGCTCTTGCGGGTGCAGAGGATTACGAGTGACCCTGATACCACCATTCAACATATGAACAGCATGGGTGACAAATTCATTCAGAGAGGGTACAAAAGAGAAGCCCTAGTAACATGCAACAACGTAACATGCAACAAGTCATGAAGATTCCTCGTGAAGAGACTTTAAGATCTAAGCCCAGAGAACAGTTACAACAAAAATTACCTTTTGTTCACACATACTCTGACAAACATGCTATCATAAAAAGGTCCATACAACGATTTTGGCCCTTGGTGCAAGATGATCCAAACCTCAAATCCTTGGCACACACACATCTCTTGCCCAGCTATAAAAGGGACAGAAACTTAAAAGATGGTACACTCGGATGTCACCCTCAAGCAACCCATTGCCACTTGTTTGGGCTGCTTTCGATGCCCCAATTGCACTACTTGTCAGTATATGGAACAGTGCATATCATTAAATCATCCGTACACCGGCAAGAGGTACCTTATTCGTCACAGACTCAGCTGCACTACCAAATTTGTCATATATATGATATCCTGTCCGTGTGGCTTACACTATATAGGCAAGACCAGCCGCCAATTCAAAGAAAGGATGACTTTGCATAGCTCGGCCATCCAAGGAGCGATTGAGGGAAAGAACTCCGAACAACCGGTCGCAAAGCATTTTGCGTTATCAAAGCATACCTTGGCATTCTTACGATGCCGCATCATAGATCATATCCCCCCTCTCTCCAGGGGAGGCAATAGAAATGCTATGCTGCTCAAATGTGAGGCCCGATGGATAGCAGAATTACGTACCATGTCACCCTGGGGACTTAATGAATCTTTGAGCTTCTCGTGCTTTTTGTGAGCTCTCCGTACATCCAGTTTCTATTGGACATCTTAATCATTATAGTATCTGAGTGTTTCCC
>WWET01000549.1:452200-471167 GCA_011038615.1 Limnodynastes dumerilii | reverse complement strand
TCCCTAGTAATAAATATTTTGTTCAGCATCTGTTGCAGTTTTTGATTGTTCTGAAAACAAACCACTATAATTTTCTCCCACCTGGGACCACAAGAAAAGAGTTCCTGTAACATAATTTTTCTTTTCCTTTTGCAGCTGCTCAAGTTTTCCTTTTAATAGGACAACATTTGGTTCAGGGTTTGTTTTAGCACTCACCAGAGACTCTACATAAAAATAAAATTAAATAAAACAAATTGTAATGGTTTTAGACATAAGCCTGGTTATTTTTAAAATATGAGTTATTGTGCTTTGTACAGTACAGTATGTGCTTACTAGCAAAATATTCTCCAAAATACAGTACAAACACGGCATTATATATACTGTCTGGTTGATTATATAGAACATATATACAGTATAGACATAGTTAGACTATAACCTGGTGAACGGTGAACAATCAGATGACTGGGGTGTTTGTAACCCTTATAAATAAAGGTGGAGTTTTACATTTTAATTATTATCTGCAATTGTACATGTATAATATTATTATTATTATTATGGATTATATTTCAGCATAAAAGAGAAACTTTGCTATTATCTGGAATAACATTCTGTCCTTGCTCTACTAGAGCAATAATACTAACCATACACTGGACCTTAATCCATTGTTATGTTAAATATTGCCGATTATTGATGATGATGATGCCAGATCAGACAGATCATCATGCAGTGTAGCATCATTTTATGTAATATTGTATTAATTTCTGGTGTATATTTGCAATTTCACACAGAATATTACTCTACACATGAACCGTTAAGGAATATGGGGTAGATGCAGACCTACGCGCTTGATATGTTTCCTCACGTAGCGTATTTACTCTAGCATGCTTTCTAAGCACTCCCCTAGGCACTCCCCTTGCATGTATGTACTTTGGCCGTGTTACGCCTACCAAACCCTCCTTAACTTTACACAGCGTAAGTACTGACGTACGTATAGGCCTTACGTACTTACGAGCCTAAGCACGCCCATACTATACGATTTAAATGCCTCAGCCTGCCTCCGAAGCGTAATTACGGGTGTCGTATGGCTGGCAGGCCCCCTTCGTGTGTTGTTATGCTGCTGATACGTGACTCGGCAGCACGCTCTGAGTTACGTGACACAATATCTGCCAAGTGCATGCGCAGTAAATACTAATGTGCGATTTTACATGAGCGGCTAGGGTAAAATCTGGATCTGGCCCTATGTGAGAGGACCCTGCAGGAGCAGATAAGTGTTATTTTTCAGCACTTTTATCTGGGTTCTTTGTGGTTTCCTTTCCTTTTATCTTTCCATAACTGTAATCTATCTATTTCTCTCATTTCAGCTTCTCTGCATTCTTTTCTTTGCTCTGCCTCAGTTTTTCTTTTGCTGTCTTGAACCTTTTGACCTTTTCCCTCCATTTTTTTTCCTCATGCAGTTCCAAATGAGAACTGCCAGCTGCTCTGCATGCCTCAAAGATGTCCCAGTCCATCCGGAAGGTTGGGAGCTCCAGAGAGCACCTGGCATCTTCATCACCTTCACATTAAGGCACTGAGTGTGAGCATCGCACTTTCAGCGCAGTTGCGTCACTTCTGGCGCAGCCACAACCACTTCCAGTGTGCCAGATACAGCTCACAGTGTGATGACTTTAGGCTATTGTGTGGGATAAAGTATCCCAACAACATACACACATTACTGAGGCTACACAATCCAAGCATATTTCCTTGTGGGCCCTATAATCCCTAAAGGGTTCTCTCTGATTTCCATGCAGAGTGATCCTGATTGGCAGGATCTTCTGACGTAGGTTTGAAGTGTGCTTTTGTAGGGTTTTGAAACCCTCAAGAATGGATTTGATTATCCATTTACCTTAAAGTGGAACTTGGAGTTTGGGATGAATTCTTGTGGTTATTCAATGGCTTACATTTGTGGCCGTGGCCTGCCCCCCTTCCTCCGATGTCCAATACAAAGCTGCATTTCTTCACTATGCGGCAGGAGGGTGTCTTCTTTCAAGGGGACTGGTGCACAGACTCCTGGCCAGACGTGTTGTGGGTTGCCGGATTGACTTGCAGCCTAGTCATTCTTGATTATTTCCCATAGTGGTAGCGGTTAAGCTGTGGGCTGAGTATTTTCAAGACAGGGACATGGTTTTTATTTGTGCTATTAATCATCAGAGTGCCTCCTCCCCATCCATTATACAGCTTTTGCAACACCTAATGCTCCGTTGCATAGAATTTAACATCCAGTTCCATTTGGATGCCAGGAAAGGATAATAAACTTGCTGATGGTATCTTACAATTTAACTTGCCCAGATTTCAGTTGGCGCCTGGCGCAAATTTCACAGCAACTCCCTATCCCTGTTTATTTTTGACAGGTGGTCGGAAGGCAATAGAAGATTTCACACTGTGGTCCTTGGTGTTGGTTACGTTGCATCACAAAAAGGCCTCTTGGGCTGTCTGGACTATGTTTTGTGAGAATCAGTGTGGGTCTAGCAGGAACTCTCTAAATTGCTTGTATGGTTTCATGTGGGGTGAGTAAGTAAGTAAGCAAGTAAGTGCCGTACCTCCATGAGTCTTGCACTGCAAAATCATTCACAGGGGCCTAGCAGACAGGGTTCATCGGGTCATTTTACACTGACACCAATTAAGCGCTGTGTGTCCGGTGATGTCGGGGCTCCAATTCGCAGACATGCTGCCCTCCACCTGCCAAGCCTGGCTTGTTTCGCCAGCACAGTATGGGACGCATTCTTTCCAGATTGGGGGGCTCCTAGGTGGTCCAATGTTTTTCTCAAAGGATGTGGAGCTATTCCAGTTTAGCCATGGATGACGTACAGCGCAAGGTTAACACATACGAGGTTAACACATGCAGAGACGGGACCTTTCAGAGGCGAAACACGTGTCGGTCCAGCTGTCTCGGGTCCTGTCCGTGAGCACCGGAGGTCCCGTCTCTGCAAATCCACATGCTGTGCCTGTTTTTTGCTAAGTATAATCGTGGGGGCTTCATTGCTTTCTTTTAGAATAGATAGGAAGGGCCAGTATACTGCCCGGAAGGGTGAAGTGTAGCCGTGAGGCTACTAGGTCCTACATATTAGGGATAGTTGTTTCGTGCTATTAGTTTAGCTTGAGCCTTCCCCCTCCCCCTTCTCCTCACGCTGCAACTTCTAGTGTTTCTTTTGTATTCTGTTACAATGTTTATTGATGTGGCACATGTGGAATGTATATTTTAAGGGCTATTTGTTTGTCTAAATGTGTCAATAAATTTTTGATACTCTGAAATTTTAATGTGATCCAATTAAAATATTATCTTTTAAACTCTTTAAAGCAGTTTTTTGACTCTGCCAATTTATTCAAGGTGTATTTGCGCCATAAGCAACCTAAGCCTATACTATGACATTGCTCTTTGATTAATAGACTAGTGTTTGGGCTTTTTTTTTGTTTATTCTTTGTTCTAACAGGCTAACCACAACACTCCGCTATTGGAAAAGAGTACTTGTCAAAATAGAGCCATTTCAATATAGAATTCAATAGAATTTCAATTATTCAAACTCTTTTGGCACTGATAACAGTCGCAATTCAGCTAGCGGCAGTATCAGTGTTGAAATTCAGACATTTGGACTGGAAAATGCATCCAGAAAAATATTTACTCAAAATTAGAATTCAGTAGTTAAGATATTTGTAATGAAATAGTTAAAAAAAATATTATGTTAAAATTTCGAGATAAAACCCCTATATCACCTCATAAATTGTGAGGAAGCCAAGCAATTAGTAAAATAAAAACAGATAAATAGTGTACAATTGTACAATTACATATCTCTGTCACCTTACTTTCAAGTCCATCTCTCTGTTAAACCTTTAGATTTTGTACATTAAACAATTATTCTCAGAGTAAGGAAGACTTTAAATCTACTGTGAAAACTTTATTTAAATAATAAAATATCAATATATAGATTTTCCACTGAATCCAACATGTTAATAATTGTTTTAAATATTTATATGGGTAGACCAACTATAGAAGTCATTGACTCATTAACATGTCATGCCTATAACTATACTGAAATACTGAGTTCCTACCTAGTTCATAATAAGTATATTACTTTAATGTAAGCCTATAAGCAGGAAGACTTACTGGGTAACCATAGGATTCAAAACCCTGTTAATCTGCCATATTTAGCTACAAATTATTTTATTGGAAGAGAAAGACTTAGAAATGTATTCACATACATTCTTTACTAAGTTCATTTGTGCTTAACAATCAGTTGTTTTCAATATTGACAGGTTCTATTTACTGCTATGTGGGATAGAATATAACTTAATACAAGGGACCGGATTACACTTAAGTGTGAGATCCGTAGATGCGGATACACATATCCGCACCTACTTCTTCAGTCTCCTTCCCCCACCCCGCCCCCATTTTTAGCTGTCTACGAATGCCATTGGCTACATTAACTATCTGTGCGTATTTTATCTCTTTAGTAAGGATAATACACATGAAGAATCCCCAGCCCTCCCTTCCAGCCTTATCTACATCCCTCCCCCCCACCCACTTTACCTATCTTCCACGGAGACTGTACGGACAAGCCTCCTCTTTCAAAAACTATGTGACATAGCATAGATTGCACAGTCAGTACACATGCCATATTTTTTAAATATCTGCACCTAAGAAACTGCTGCTTCTTAGGTGTTAATCCAAGGTTTCTACCTATCTTCCACGGAGACTGTACGGACAAGCCTCCTCTTTCAAAAACTATGTGTGGCTACATAGATTGCACAGTCAGTACACATGCCATATTTTTTAAATATCTGCACCTAAGAAACTGCTGCTTCTTAGGTGTTAATCAGGCCCAAGGTTTCTATATGAAGTACATAGATGTAATACATATGATATATTATGAAAAGAAATCATAGAATCTCACATTCAAGTTAATGACTTTCATTTAAAGTTCACCAATATCACCAAGATTCATTTTAGTTTTCAGACCTAATATTAGGAATAAGCTATATACAGCAGGAAATATACAACATAATAAGAATTTTAGCGGTTATTTATTTTGATACCAACAGTTACTTAAAATACTTTAACTGTCACTTAGTTAAATAAAAGGTAATCATACTGCATTTTCCCAATAGACTTGCAGCAAACTGAATTATTGTTAGAGGAAATATTGTGAATAGTCATAATTATATTGAATTATTTATACATAGCAATGATTTAGCACACCATTTAACCGAACAAAACAGACATTACTGCAGCATTATCCACTCACTGATACCTTATTTTTTATAGAATACTTTTCCAAGGAGAAACCTTGTTCACAAATGCTGGATAAACATGAGGGGTTATTGTACTGAATTTCAGGCCTACATATCTGAAGGTGTCAATAGACAGGTAATCAAAATGCTTGGCTTATTTTTACTATGTATCCTTTGTCATTTCAGCTTCGGGACATTTGATAATTATAAAAAATATATATATTTTTTAATTAACTAGGCTATATTTATGTTGTAGCTTTTGATGTTAACGGTATGCAGAAATTTAATGCCCGCCCTTTTTATGGAATTGCTTCCGTATGGAAAAAAATTACATACGTAGGCCTTTCTGACACATGACATCTGATGCGCCCATGTGCCAGTGTTACATGTGAAGGGGGCTTACGCAAATGACTTGCATAATTCTTCTCGTGTACGCAATTGTGAATTAGGCCCATTCTGATTAGCACTCCATTACTAAGTAAGTATTGTTTCAGAGTTATCTCTGGAGTGTTGCTTAATTCCCCGTTCCGTTAATTATTTAAAGTTTCTACAGTTTTCCAAAAAGATAGCTGAAGATAGTGCAGAAGCAACAGGCTCCCCAACAGAAAGAGATGGTGCTGGTGCCTAAAGGGATGTGTGTCCAGGCAGCCTAAGATGGCTGTCAGTCTTCATCTTTTTATGTGCTTTTATGTAAACGTGTTATTAATACTGTGTACAACCAGACGTTCAAGACCAAGACATGCCAATAATGTAGCTTGGTAGCAGCCGAGGGTACGCAATGCTAATGTTATTCAATTTATACTGCACATATGCAGAATGTATAAATTAATAAGATAAAAAGTACCAATTAACCTGCTTAAAACACGATTATAACCTAAAAAGGGAGGGCTTCCGACTCTGTTGCTCTTGGGGTATATAGGTATTAGCACAAGGTCAGCTCCCCAACCTCGTCTACAGGACTGACTTCAGAAGTGCCTGTTCTGATATTATCCTGCTCAACAGCAATCGAGACAGGTGCTCCTGGATACTTGCTGAACATTATCGGAGCTGTGTAGCATTCATGTATTTTGCTTAAATTATAGTTAATAAAGAATTGGGTTGTCTCCTTTATTTAAGGAACCCTCAAGTTCCTCTGGGAACAGGATCCTCTAATCTGTGTAGTTGTTGCCCTAGAAAAGGCAGTTCAGTGTATGTCTTGTAAATAATCAAGGAGTCTAAGGGGGCAGAGAAACTGACCCGTGTTTTGCATAAGAAAGCTTTGTCAAGGCATGAGTGAGTCTCAGTCTGGTTGGATTTAAAAATCTTGGACCTGATTCAGAGTTGCGCATCCATGCAAAAATCACACAGATACGTAGTGGCTTTTAAGCAGCAAACGGCATAGGTCCCCCTCACGCACCACGCAGCCAGGTAAAACTAAACCTCCTCGAGAAATAAAGACATAGACACCGATAGCTGGGTTTTAAAAAGGGAACATGTGTTTATTAATAATAAATTGGGACAATTTAGAATAGACTATATGAATTTGGAGACTATGTAAATAGTCACGATGAACTAGGTGGCCCAAAAGCAGGTGGGAGGTCCAGCAAACTAGAACTCAGAGGTCAGCCTCCAATGACCTTGGTGCCCCCCGGCCATCCAGCAGCACTCGACCCATTGTAAGGTGTCAACCGACAGGACCCCACCGGTGCGATAGGGTATCCTCGCAACATGGGTTGTGCTGCTCTTCAACTGGACCATGCCCATTCCCCGTGACTCCCCCTTTGCGCCAATCCCCCTTTTTGCTGAACCCCTCGCCTCTATTGCCCCACCATGTTTCGTCTGAAAAGGAAAAGTTAAACAACACAACAAACTCTAAGGGAGAGAAAAAATTCTTCTGGAAGAGAACCAACTTCCTGTTCCTTCTTCTTATAAACCCCATCCAAGCCAACCCCCTACAGCTCCACCCCGCTACTATCTAACTAAGCCCACCCTAAGCTACTAACCCTGTCTGTGTTGTGCCTAAGCAAGCCCATGCCTGCAGCTTATGTCTCTGCGGCCCTATGGGGCCCTTGGTTCTTTGTGCAACTGCACATGTGCCAAATGCTCAAGGCAGTTGTACTGCTGGCGCAATTTGGTGTATCCGGCTTTTTAACTATTCATAAAGGGGCATTTCAAGATATGTAAAATAGAATTCTGGGCGTATATGAGCAACTGAGAGCGCATCCGTGCTTGCCGTAGCACGCGCATCCGCCTTTATTTTTATACCAGCCTTGACCTGGTGTAAGTTGTGTTGTTTCAGAGAAATAACAACATAGCTGACGTCAAACAAAAGATTAGTAATAATCTTGAGAAACCATATAAAAAAACCTATTCAACTGCACATATTTGCTGCAGTGCCAACTGTTGATCCAGATTTGTATGTTTTTTCTTAAGGTGTGTTTGTATGCAACCAAGATATGTAATAGATTTGTTTTTTATTTAGTTGAATTTATCTTAACTAAAATTTCAACATGTAAAAAAAAGTTGTTTATTTTTATTTGGTGTTTGACATTTTGGGTAAAAAATAAATAAAAAAAAGTGCCCAAAAAATGCCCACATAAATTAAGAATAAACATACCTGCTCTGATGGGCATCCAGTGTTGTAGCCTTTTAATCCGGGGCTGGTCTTGGCAAAATAAAAAACCCCAATACAGAAGACCTGCACGCGGACATCCCGGCTCTAATGACAGAGATCCTGTGTCATGGGGGTATTAATTCTACCCTTTGGGCACTGTAAGAATTATCGAGAGAAGGAGAATTCAGTGTCAGAGTTCTCGTTCTCTGGATAATTTAATTGTAATTCCTTTGAATCCACTGTCTCCCTTACAGTAGAGACTGGAAGCTCAGATCCTCAAGGCACTATAGCGCTAATAGAGCAATAGTATATTTAACTTTCTATATAGACAGGGGAACAGTTAGGTCGGAACTTTAGAGTGCTACCTTAATAAAATAAAGTTTATTTTTTACATTTATTAATTCATTCTACTGTGAGTGCCCATTAAATTACACTACTGCTTCTCTTTTTTCTTTTTCAATTGTTAAGCTAGTGTTAATGGTTCACCAATCCCATGCATAGGACCAGTGGATCCAGGTTGAATAAGGGATCTATACAGAAGCTTGCAGCCTACTAATACTGGTGCAGGGATTTATCCTTATCTGCAGGAATGTCAGCATTAGGATACATTACAGATGACATACTGGAAATGCGCATACACATGACAAATGTTCTGTGTCGGATACCCATTTATACACAACTTTGTTCCGTACATGTGGAGATTTGCACGGAAAGCGTGTGGAGTCTGGATCCGGTCCCTGGTTTTTTGTACCCCCCCTCCCCAAAGTTTTTACATAAACATTCATGAATAAGGATTGGATGTGAAAGAATCACTGTATTTTCCACATGTATTATCTCACTTACGGCACCTGGTCTTCTCAGGTGGTCTCCCATTTAAATACTGATCAATCCCTACCATATTTT
Source organism: Limnodynastes dumerilii (assembly GCA_011038615.1). Lineage (NCBI taxonomy): Eukaryota > Metazoa > Chordata > Amphibia > Anura > Limnodynastidae > Limnodynastes > Limnodynastes dumerilii. The sequence goes on along the minus strand of WWET01000549.1, from coordinate 462,430 downwards.
TCTTTCAAGATAGTTCAAGACTGGACTTTCTCTGGTTTAAATGACAGGTGGTTTTTTATTAGCATCCCAAAAAAATCTACATTACAAAAGAAAATCAGTAATCAGTAAAATCAGTAATTGAAAATAATAAGGTGAATTTTAAAGACACCATTTTATCTCAAAGAACCTGATCCTAACCTCTGTACTATTCCATATGTGCAGACGTCTGTAAGTCCACTAGTGAGAGGGAAGGCGTCTCTTTTTGAGCCATGGGACTGCCATCTTTATTATTGTTAAAATTATACAGCAGTAATTTAGACAAACAACAAAGTGGAGTCACACAAGTAAATTTAGAAAAATAATGATTAATAATACAACCCCCAGTTTACTCAATATACAGTTTAATTATTCATACTGGTGGGGGAAGGGTGCTACCAACAGTCCAATTTACTAACTGTACATACAGTGATACCAGAAACCACAATGAGTCTGTTTTTGGTGCACACCCAATTAATGTAAGGTAAGTATTGATAATTCACAATGACCGAGTCAGTAGACATCCCTAATCACAAAAACATGTATCTAATAAAACATAACATTTAATAAATATAAATTAATACCCAATCAATTAAAAGGATTAAATGTGCAGCACCACAACAAGTTAAGGCAATAAAACACAAGATTAGCAATAAGATCACATGTTAGTAATATAACCAATAGTGTATTCAATAATCCAAATGAGCAGAAAGGCTTGATAACAACAAATTCCTGTATAATAAATGTGTCTTAGAATACACTTAATAAAGTAACTAGTCGTGTGATACTATAGTAAGAAAAGCTCCCTGCGCTAATAGAAAGAGTGAGGCTGCCCCTAATGCAGTGACTGCCACCTCACAGTGGAACTTCTCCCCTGTGAGGGGTTATATAACCCTTCCTGACTGCAAGTGCCCCAGTCAAACTATATAGAAAGTAAGAAGGATAAACAGTGAAAATCCTGTGTAATGCGGTGATCACACCAAACGGGATAACGAGGTTTACCTCATTCACCCCTTACCATGAACCGACGCGCGTTTCGCCGCTGCTTTGTCAAGGGTGATGTCCATAATCCATGTGGGTGAGTATAAAAGCAATACCGCACCAATTAGTGATCAGATATTACCTCTATCATGCAGTTCCAGGGATTACTCTGGACACACAAGGATAGAAGGGAGGAGCAATCACAATAGGGCAACAATTGGAGTGTCATATACAAGGTAGCAATATACATATTTTCTATATGCAACTGCCATACATGTTGCATATAGTTTAACTTAGTTTAACTTATGAAGGTGCCCAAAATCAAAATCCATTTTATTGACGGACAGCAATGACCCCATCATAAATGTCAGACTCCAAAGCGAAACTCTTACAGTACTAATCTATGTTAATTTAGAATGTGCATCTCAAATTCAACCTATGAGCATACCCCTAGCTCATATTATACTCAATGCTACCACAATCAAAAAACAGTAATTTATTCATTACATTAAGAACTTTGCCCACCACTTGTTGTTTTTGTATTTAACATTTTATCGGTGTATTATTACAGTGCTTGTATTTATGTGTTTTTAATAATTTTAATTTAGTAATTTTAATAATTTAAAATAATTTAGAGATTGTGTATATTAATAATTAAAACTAGAGTCCTTTCTCCTTTTTATCCCTTCCTTCCTTCCTTCCTTCCTTCCTTAAAATATATTTATTTATTACAATGTGTCTACGTAACAAGGTGAGAAACCTATTCCATTCTTGTCATCTACATTCCTTAGTGATAAGTGACTTTAACACTTTATTATGTTATTCATTAATATTATTTGTTAGTTTATTACAGAAATTAAAAAGATAGCAGCATATCCACATGCATGTAAATATTTCATATAAAAATCTATTTAGAATGTATATGGCAATTAAATATCTGCTACAGGATTGTATATTATTAGGAATTCTTGTTTGTTCTTTCTGAGAACCAAAATTCTTTTCTGTTTATTTCAGGTTTCATCAGAATATTATAGCACTTTGGAAAAAATATACAGCTCAATATTCCAATACATGAAGCTAATATAGCAAAGACCTCCACAATGACCATGTTCTTCCCCTGACTGCTGAGATAGGCCGGTATGGCACAGACCCAAACACTGCAAAACACCAACATGCTGAAGGTGATGTATTTGGCTTCATTAAAGATGTCCGGTAATGTCCTCACCATGAAAGCCAGAAGAAAACTCAAAGCTGCTTTATATTGACTATGGGCTGGATCCAGACTTAAGTAAGTGCTTGAAATCAGTTACTCCTGGGCTAAACCATGTTGATTGCAGGGGAGTCATATTTCATCTGTTGCAAACAGTGTTAGAGTTGAGAGGTGGAATGCACACCTGATGGCATAGCGTACCTCTGCATTCTTTTGCACCAAGCATGCCCAGAACAAATGGGCACACTTACGGCAATTCAGACCCGAACGCAAGCCATGACTTGCGTTCGGGTCTGAATTGCCGTAAGTGTGCCCATTTGTTCTGGGCATGCTTGGTAGAATGGAATGCAGAGGTACGCTATGCCATCAGGTGTGCATTCCACCTCTCAACTCTAACACTGTTTGCAACAGATGAAATATGACTCCCCTGCAATCAACATGGTTTAGCCCAGGAGTAACTGATTTCAAGCACTAAGTCTGGATTTTGTTCTGGGCATGCTTGGTGCAAAAGAATGCAGAGGTACGCTATGCCATCAGGTGTGCATTCCGCCTCTCAACTCTAACACTGTTTGCAACAGATGAAATATGACTCCCCTGCAATCAACATGGTTTAGCCCAGGAGTAACTGATTTCAAGCACTTACTTAAGTCTGGATCCAGCCCATAGTCAATATAAAGGAAGGGTGAGCTCATGCAACTGAACCCAATCCAGACCTGAATGCAGGCGTAAGTATGCACAGATTGCATTCATTTTAGAGCATGTCCAGAAAGTTTCTGACGGCTGCCACTTAACAACCATATTGGATCATTGTGTAGCAGGGATGCAGTCACCGATTCAAATGGTTGATTTATAGCCCTGACACAGGCAGCAGTTAAATCATAGCTGTATCGGTGCCAGAAATAGTATTAAAACAGAAAATTCCTATTGAGAATGGGTAGCATATAGGTTAGGGTTAGGCTGCGGGACAAGGAGGGTTAGGGGATGGTTAAATTACCTGTCACCATTGGAATTTTCAAAGATCCTCCAGCTGCTGTCACAACACTTTCTCTTTGAAAATATCTCACGATTACATTGCCGTCACCGGTTTTCTCTTGGGTGTGGTTCATCACAAATCAGCGCCGAACCACACATTTAGCATTTAACCTTCTGAACTCAAGGCTAATGTTATGGGAATTCTTTTGTTCTTGGGGCTCTTCCATAGTTTGGGAGTAAGAGCAAAACAGATGCAAGTGTACAGCTCGGCTAAACCATTTTGCAGTAAGTGGAGCTAATTAAATTTAATTATTTGTGCACATAGGAAAACACTTTATTTTACACATAGAACTCACATACTACATATACTGCAATACTCTATATACTGCATGTTTAACCTATAAACTAGAGTTGAGCTAAGAAACTTCTGCTTTCACAATAAAAATTTGCCTTCCCTTGTAGTTCAACATGGTATTGCTCAGGTCTACATTTGCACCTAAAAAAAGGTGTAAGCGCAACTCTGGATCAGGCTCCTTATGTATTACACCTGGGGCCAGATTTACTAAGCTGTGGGTTTGGAGAAGTGGAGATGTTGCCTATAGAAACCAATCAGATTCTAGCTCTCACTTTCTTTTTACATACTAAAGAATGTCAGCTAGAATCTGATTGGTTGCTATAGGCAACATCTCCACTTTTCCAAACCCGCAGCTAAGTAAATCTTGCCCCTGGAGTCAGATATACTAAGCTGTGGGCAAGGAAAAGTGGAGATGTTACCCATAGCAACCAATAAGCTTGAAGCTTGAGCTTGAATCTGATTGGTTGCTATGGGCAACACCTCCACTCTTCCTTTCCAGCAGCTAAGTAAATCTAGCCCCTGGTATCCTTGGGAAGTAACAAATGCTAAATTAGCAGACGGGGGTTTCTATATAATGCTATAAGTGTGTGCATGTTCAGCAAGCAATTGGCACGGTTATAATTTTGTACAGTGTTAGATCACTCTCCAAAATGAAGTATTATTATTTATTAACATGTTTTTTTATAGCACCAGCAGATTATGTAGCACTTTACAAATGTATTAATCATTGTAACATGACTGGGTAGTAACAAACACACTGGGTGGGTGAGAGGGCCCTGCCTGCAAGCTTACACTCTATAGGACAGTGGGGATTGATACATAAAGGCAAGTGCTTTATATGACACAATGGACCAGCCAGGGTGTATGGTAAAAGTGCTCAGTACTCTGTATGATCCAGACACACAGCAATTAGAATGAGAAATTAGAGGGTTGTCTGTAGAAATACAGTATTTAAAGATAAAAATCAGAAAAATACGGCTACAGTTTGTGTTGAGAGAATAATGGAAAACCCAGAAACATCAAATTATATACCTTCAACAAATGTATTCTAAAAAAAAGAGAGAAAGGACCGGATTTACATATCCGTATTTACTACGGTCACGTTTTTACGCACGCACCTGGCAAGACAACTCCCATGACACTCCCCTCGGCCAGACGGGTTTTCGGTAACTTACACCTCCATAGGGCACCCTTAACTCTACGTGTGTACTTACGCACGTATATAACTTATGTATTTATCTAACCGCACCCTCATATGCCATTTAAATGCCTCCCCCTGCCCACTTTCACGTAACTTCTACCGTACTGAAAAAAACCACGCCACGGACTACCCATTCCGTACGTATGTCCCTAAGTGCAATTCACAAGTCCGTGCCTAAAGTACATACGTGCATAAATACTACGTAATTTTCATGGAAAAAGTTACTACGCATGTGCAGTTAAACCGCCCCTAAAAATACGCACACAACACCACGCAAAAATGGATCTCAGACCAAAATTATTGAAAAAGGGTGTAATGCAGGATTTAAAGAAGGGATACAATATAAACCATATACTATACTATATAAACACATAGGGGCTGATCTAGAGCTGTGCTTATGTCTGGTTTCCAGACAGATTGCACAGGTTCTATTTTCAATCAATCTATTGGAGCTCAAATACATCTAAAGGATTGATCTTGAATACGTATATATTTATATATCCATACAGCGCTACCTTATATTGGCCCAGATTCACAAGTGTACATATGCGTATCCACACCTACTTCTGCAGTCCCCTCCCTCAAACCACCCCCGTTTTTAGGTGTCTCATAAGGTGGGAATCACCAGCCCTCTCTCCCTGGCTAATCTACATCCCTCCCCCCTTCCACTTGTCTTCACTTCACCCAGAGGCTGCGGTGGCACGACTCCTATTACCTAAAAAACTAGGGCCCGTATTCAGACAATTTCCTAACGCTATCTACGTTACTTTTTGCAACGTAGATTGCGTATATGCGGTCTTAAAGACCGCGTATATGCAATCAACGTTGCAAAAAGTAACGTAGATAGCGTAACGAAATTACTGCGCATGCGCAGTAGTTCATATCGGTAAACTCCGGCCGCATATGCAATGCGGCCAGAGGTCTGAATACGGACCTAGGTGCGGTCTTTGTTTCGGTACGTAGATTGCGTATATGCGTTCTACATAGTCAATACACGTGCCTAAGGGCTACATAGTTAGCTTAGTGAGCATGACTACGCATCCGCACACACTAACTGCGGAAAAATACTCACCTAGGAAGCCTCTGATTCTTATGTGAATCAGGGCCACTTGCACTACTACGTTTTAAATTGGCCGGCCATCATAATTATTAGACCTATTGCGGGTGTTTGTGTGTGTGAGGGTCCCTCCGTATAATCACATAGTAAATCTGGACACTTACGTGAGTAACTTACGACATGAGTAAATTAGGGGTCAGCCCCTTTTGCACACCGCCAGTCGTATGTAACAAAGTTATAAGTAACAAAGTTACATACGAATGCTGGCACTCACTTGTAACGTGTGTGCACATGCGCACATGTTACCTGACAGCGTGTGTAAGTCCCCTGTCATACCTAAGTCAAGATCTACCCCAATGTTATTAAATGTACAGTTATTCTAATGAACCTTCCTTCCTCATTACTATTACCACTCTAGCGCCTATAAATGCGTTACTTAGATTGCATCCCCTTGCCTGTTGTGCTGCTCTGTATGGTTCTTTTTAAACCCTATTCAATTAGCACCACATACATTTCTTCCTGTGTGTTTAGAAGTCTACCTGTTTAGTAAAATATAGATTATATAATGAAGTGTAAATATATATAGTGTAAAAAGTTCCTTTTTGATTACAGCATCAAAAAGGAACAAACCGAGAAATCATTTTCTAAAAATGAATTTATCATAAATGCATTCACACTTTAGTGAATAGAAACAGTGTTTTTCCATGCTCTGTGTGATCTATCACACCTCTCAACTTTGTAACTATAATTGATACCTGACACACAATTCTAAATATGATAATGACATGACTATTTAGAAAACTGTCAGTGGGAAATTACATTAATTTACAGTGAATAAAAAAAACACTTAATGAATTATAAAGTGCAATCAAAACCTATTTCATGGAATTATATCAAAGGTTTCATTACATTTGACTGGCATGCTTTTGTTTGCTAGAATTAACGTGCTGCATAGTCATTTTAGTCTAATAATACATTATATTGTTCTTTGATTTAATTTCAAGTTAAAGACATAATTAAACAAGATTTTTTGATGGCAATAAAGGGCTAAAGAGACCGCGATACAGATCAAGAGCTGAAATGCAAAATCCCACCTTTGTTTATTACATAGCATTGAACACGAACATGGTTCAGTAGTTTCTGTGTAGAACATTTTTACTGATTTATGCTGTTTTTCTAATCCCATATACATCAGAATTCCAAGATTTATGTTAATTATATTTCATTTAAATACTTCATTTCTCTGTTTTACTAACATTCCCTATAAAAGAGATATTTGTATCTGCGGAACCTGAGTTAATTTTATATTTTATAATAACGTGTTTCCATAGCTATTACTCAAACCCATATTTTTGCCGACCTTCAACCATCCTCCTACTGATAATGAACAGTATTACAACAACACATTAAACATAATGCCAGATTTACTAAGCTGCAGGTTTGGAAAAGGGGAGATGTTACCTATAGCAACCAATCAAATTCTAGCTTACATTTTCTAGTATGTAATAGGGAAGTGAGAGCTAGAATCTGATTGGTTGCTATGGGCAACATCTCCACTTTTCCAATCCTGCAGTTTAGTAAATCTGGCCCACAATATGGCATATTACACAAAATCTTTTTGTCTAACTCTGGTCTGACCAGCTCAGATATTCTGAATCTTTGCTGAACCAAGTATATCTTAACAACAGAACAACAAATAGACCAGTCACTTATTTGCTTGTAGTTGTCTTTTGATTTAAAGTTTTAGGACATAGTACATGATCCAGAGCCCTGTACGTTCGGAAATCGTGCAGGGGTCTGGATCAGGTCCTAAGTCCTGAAAGTCATATAGTGAGCACGGAAGAGGGGGGTGAACTCCCCCCATCACTCCCCTCTCTCGTGCAGAGATTGTGTGCTTTACACTACCATCCAATCGCTGATCTGCTCCTGAATGGCTAAACCCAAATGAACTTAAATTATTTGAAAGCAGGGGAAATACTTATTTTTGCACATAATAACTCACATTCTTCAATGCTTTATGTTTAATCTGTAAATATGAATGAAGCCAAGATACTTCAGGCCTGATCCACAATTAAGAATGAAGATAAGTACATGCAAATATACGTACTTAAGTGGCAAGTGCACTCCCGTTCTTACAGACTTTGCTGACTTCTGCATCCATAGGGCTCCTTTAACTCTCTGTGCGTATCTTTGTGCGTATTTTGTTAAGTATTTTGTTAAGTACATGACTTTGCAAACCCAACCCATACCGCCCTTATTTAAATGCATCCCCCCACCCACTTTTCTTAACATCCTAATTATGGAGTAGTGTCACACCCCTTTTTATGGATCTCATTAGGCACAGAGCTGAACTCCATGCGTAACGGGTTTATGTGCTTAACGTGGATGGCGCATGTGCACATTGCAAAAAAAGCCAAGTAACACACACAGCGTGCATATATTTAGGTACATTAATAAGTGTGATTCCAGTCCTTCATACCTAAATGTATTTCTGTTTTCACAGTTTAAATTTTCCTTCCCTCACAGTTCAACACAGTTTTGTTTAGGTCTACTAGACACAGTGCACACTTGCAAAAAGCAAAAGATATCTTTCCATGGTGAATCTGGCATATTAGAAACTCCCAAAGATCAACTCAAAAGATCACAGACAGTTTTAAAAGATTTTTGAGCATCTTTGGACAGTACACACTGGTGAGATATCTGGTGAAACGGTCTTTTGATGGTGTGATTGGGAAGATTATCTTTGGAAAAATCCCCAGTGTGCAATATGTTGGTGCCTGTGATTCAGTGAAAAGCTTCCACCATCTCAGGGGATGGTGTTAGTAATAAGCGCTGGTCACTTTCAATGGCAAAATGACCCATGATTTAAAATAAAAAATAAAATCAATAAAATCTGTGCATAAAATAATATTTAAAATACTTTTCCTTTAAAAACGTTATTTATTTTTCCAGCATAGCAGCAGAATACCTCTACTATGCTCTGGTATTGTTGTTACTGATTAAAACAGCATTTAAATGAATTTTTATATGCTGCAAATTTAAACTTTAAACATTAAACAACCCATTTAAATACATAGAAACGTGGCAGAGGCTGTCGCTGAGACTGCGGAGGTGACACTTCCAGAGTTGTGGGTTTCTATGGAAACACACAACTCTGGATAGGACAGATAGGGCATTCGTGTTCCAGATACTTTAAACAGTTTGGGTCAGCTTCATTGTGTGCGTCCTATTCACAGCTGCGTCTTTCTACATCTTTGGGTAAAACGTACAGAAACGGTGCATTTGCTTGCAACGTGCAAACGGATGAGTATAGGCAGAGGCTTATTTTATTTTAATTTTCTAATCACATTAAAGGCCGTAAAAAAAATACAGCCTGTTACATATGGCCTGATAAGAATGAGTGGCAATCCACTGCTTATCAGGCTTAAAAGAAAATTCAGATTGTCTATTTTATGCAAGATAATTTTGTTTTCTAAGTTCAATTTTATTTAAATGCAATGCAAATCCCTGTTGCGCCAGCGCAGGGCACATGGATGCGGATACAGGCGGAAGGGCAGTAATGCGCCATAATTCTCATTCTGTGCATGTGCAGAGCGTTTTCCCGCTGTACTTCCACCTAAGAAACAGATGGAAGTGCAACTCTGGATCAGGTCCTTTGAGAGTAAAGGATGAACATGTGCAAGTACAGGTGCAACTCGAAAAATTAGAATATCGTTCAAAGTTCATCTATTTCAGTAATTCAACTTAAGAGGTGAAACTAATATATTATTTAGACTCATTACATGTAAAGTGAGATATTTCAAGCCTTTATTGGTTTTAATTTTGATGATTATGGCTTACAGCTTATGAGAACCCCAAAAGCAAAATTTCTCAAAATTAGAATATTACATGAAATAAAAAAAATTAAAAAAAGGTTTTTAAATACAGAAATTCAGCCCTCTGAAAAGTATAATCATGCATATGTACTCAGTACTTGGTTTGGGCCCCTTTTGCACAAATTACTGTCTCAATGCAGCATGGCATGTATACTATCAGCCTGTGGCACTGCTGAGGTGTTATGGAAACTTCACACTGGACTTCAAGCATCTGGGATTGCATGCCTCTCCATTCTTCCACCAGACTCTGGGACCTTGGTTTCCTTTCTTTAGACCAGGTAAGATGCTTCAGACGGTGTTTGTTGTTGTTCAGGAGCAGATTGACAGGAGGAATACGACATTTGAAGCCCATGTCCAGGATCCGTCTGGGTGGCGGCTCTTGATGCACTATCTCCAGCTTCAGTACACTCCTTCTGCAGCTCCCCCACATTTTTGAATGGCCTTTTCCTGACAATCCTCTCCAGGCTGCGGTCATCCCTGCTGCTTGTGCACCTTTTTCTTCCACACTTTGCCCTTCCACTTAACTTTCTATTAATGTGCTTTGATACAGCACTTTGAGAACAT
>WWET01000549.1:402911-436501 GCA_011038615.1 Limnodynastes dumerilii | reverse complement strand
CAGGATAGGATCAGGCCCAATAACACATTCAACACTTTCAGCACTGATACAGACATCACACGGACATGCACCTGATCTCACTCATGTTCTGCTTTGCACATAAGAGCCCCGCCCGCCGTACTAGCGACGGCGGCCGTAGCTCAGGATCAGGCCCAATAACACATTCAACACTTTCAGCACTGATACAGACATCACACGGACATGCACCTGATCTCACTCATGCTCTCTTCTGCTTTGTCCCTGATCTCTCCTATACTGTGTCTCCACTCTCTGCTTCGGAGAAGTGCCAACAGTTAATCCCGTTGGCGGGTTGAAGGAACACACTAAACCCTGAGGACGTTTCTCTCTCTCTCCTTGCATAAAGGATACAACCCTGGATAAATTACTAAGCACTGATATGAGGCAGGTATATTCTACACCGTACACAACGTACCTAAGTGACACACTACTAAGGGTAATTCCCTCTCCCTGGTACTCCTCTCGCATGTACACAACTTATCTGACTAATGTGTTTAACTGGTCCTTGCGTATCTCTGGTCATATGTATCACTTGTTGTATGTAAGTACCTAACCCAGCTTATACTGTACAATACCTCCCTCTGCCCACAATGTGTATAATTGGCTTAAGTTATATATGATCAGATTTAAGGGACCGTATTCACACTTAAGTGTGAAATAAAAAATACGCAAGACTAAAATCTACAGTTGAGATTCAGCCAACGATACCATAACTCTGCATACCACGATACCATACCCCTACACTCGTGCAGCTAGCTTTACTGATGTAGCTTAATCTGTTTTATTAGCATGCCTTTGTTGTTTTATTGTCAAATTATTTTAAAAAATTGTATTTTGCTTTTGTATTTAATTCTGTTTGTGATTTAAGTCAACAAAATGTTGATAAACTTTTTTGTTTTTTTAATTTGCAATCTGTTTGTCCAAATCCTAATTTCAAATGCTTTTAAATATGTGTATCTTTAATTGTGTTAATTAAATGCACACAGCCACTGAAACCAGAAAACACGCAGCAGGTTTCAGCTTTATTCAGTGAGTGAGGGTGCATGGACTATGAAGTTACAATACACAATGAAGCAACTTATGAGTGGTAGAGGGCTACCTTAACTTTGTGTGTAAGCTTATTTATGCAAGGCCAACCTAATTGTGCATCACTTACATCTCTGTTGGAATGTCCATACTGTACATTAGTAATCTGTGTTGTGCTTCTTTGCATAAGGAGGCTTGGCCATCTATCCACGCTTTGCATGAATCATTTGTAAGTGTATCGACGTCTCTGTGAAGCAGGCGGACACATTCCCATGCGTATATTTGGGTTCTGGGCATCGGCAGGTTAGGTGTTTGTAAAAATACGCACGTAGTTTCCACACTTAAATGTGAATACAGTCCATGATGAGTAACATCTGTTGTGCGCATGCGCAGTACGTTCCCACAGGCAGATTTACACATGCCGCGTGCGTAAATTTGCTGTCATTATTAGGGCTGGATCAGGTCCAATGTCATTAAATTTACTAAATCAGAGAAAAACCTTGCTCTTACTGGACCGTATTTTAAGATCCGGTGTGAGTTAGTTGTGGACACCCCTGCACCTAACTCACCCGTCCTGCCCCCATCCTGCACCCCACTTACGAGTGCCATAGGGCTACCTTAACAATCTGCACAATGTTCGCACGGACATTGTCGCTCCCCGCCTTCCCCCCGCCCTCCCCGGCTAATCTAATCACTCCCCGAGGCGGCATTAGTCGAAATACCTCCCCCCTCCAACTTATTCCCAAACCCTCCCCGAGGCCCCATTACGCCACCTCTTTTTACCTAAAATATTATGTGCGGTTTTTAAATTCCGCGCAGACGCAATCTAGGTACCTAACTGGTACGTAGATTGCGTAAAAGGACCTACGACACATGCGCAGTAGGTCCTTTACTACAGACTGCTTGTTAGGTGTGAATATGGGCCATTTTTACCGTCTCATGGATCCATTCTCATAGAAAACCAATTTCAGCAGGGACCCTTAGTGGTCTTCTCCTTCAGCAATGGATACAGCTCAAGTTTCCTACAGTGTATTGGATAAAACATGTGAGCTCATTTTACAATATTTAAAATGAAAATGAAAATATATTCATCCCTCAGCACTGTGATAACAATGGTAACAAAATCTAATGTTAGTAGTGTTAGCACATGAACTAAATCTGCTCTCAGGGCAAGGGGATAAACACAGTAGTAGTTAATCTCTCTGCTGTTTGAATTTGTTAATATTCAAAGCAAGAATCTAAACACATCCTTCTCTTCAGGCGTTGCTTTGGAACTGAGCTGATTCTGAGCCACAATTTTTTTTATTTCATTTTTTTTGAAACAGAACAAAACACATTTCTTTTTTTTTTTGTCCTTCTATCCCAAGGTATTGTAATGTTGTTATGTTTAATCGAACCTTATAGTCACAAAATGATCTGTTAAATAACTCCTCCAATTATTATTATTGTTTCTGTAGTTCAGTCAGCCACAAAAGCAACAGATGCCTGCAATGCAATTCAAAATGTTATGAATGACATTAAACCCGGCGTCCTAAAAGTCCTAACTTTGTGTTGGGTTGAGAGGTTTCATGTCCAACATTTATTCTGAAGCTTTGTGGAAAGCACAGGCATGGGACCAGGGAACAAAGATTGCCGTGTTTTCTCAATTTGAAACAGCTGGTATTTTTTATTTTTCACAAACAAGCCAAGGAATCATACACATTGGGACTGATGTTACAAAAGGAGTAGGAATCTGTTTAAGCATCTGTTCCTGCATTGTGAATTCTGCAGATAAATAAAATAATGTTGCTATGTGCCAATCCTTTCACTTACACTGGCAAAATGAGAGTTGACATCACTTGAGTATATTTGGTTGTCGCATACTGAGAATTCTTCTTGCAACGACAGAAAAAGAATTGAGAGAAAATGTTCCACTGGTTATGTGAACCATTATAACTGTTGCCAGGCTTCTATTACCATATCTGCTGTATATCTGTATGAGTAAGTCAAACATGATTGTAGTTTCATTACAGGATTCTACATAACTACTAATGAGCTGTTAGACACAAACACAACACTAATACTGATTATTACAAGGCATAAAATCTCCAGACTGTGCCTCAATAACTACCTCAGCCAAATCCGCTGTTTAGATTTGTTCATTTTTATTACTGCTTTCCTATTTTTTCAAATCTTTATTACAAGTTTTCAGAATACAACAAACCTAAAGCAATCTTTAAAATAAAAATGTATCTGAATTTCAACTGGAAAATTATCAGGAGAAAGAAGTACATATGGTTCAGCAAATCCAGAGTCACATGCTAATATTAAAATTTCATGTGGGAGAGTCTCCTACCTATCTCCTCTTACACAGCATCCAAACTTTACTTGACTCCCCCTGAAATGAAACGGGTTGTGGTTTGTTGCTTAGAAAATATAGAATTGTGATAGATTGATTAATGGGATTCAGGTGCCGACTGCTGTCAGCTTTCGTGGATTCAGGTGCTGACTTGCTGTCAGCTTTTAATACAAATGGTTATTTGACCGTGCTTCCGACACTTGCTGCTAAACCCAAATTCCCTCAGGGGTCACACCTTTCAATATCCTCCTTATATACTATTGTATCCCCCAAAATAATGGGGGGTACAAGCGTATCTTAGCAACAAAAACAACAAGTGGGGTATAGGTATAAGCGCATATGTAGCAACTTCTTATGGTCTTTGGGACATAATTAGACTTTCTGCCATTTGTAATGTTCAGTTCCTTTAGTACAGTAAAAAGAGCTATTGTCCCCCACTTAATAGTTCCTTCGGTGATCAAAATGTACCTCTTTATGGGCCGTATGCATAGCTCTGAAGCTCTGCATACGGCCCTATATGTATTCTTTTTCGGGGAGCTTAAGAGAGGCAGGAGGCTCTCTTGTGGGGTCCTTCTTATGTCCTTCTCTTTATAACTCCTTCAAATCTTTTCTCATTTCTCTTCAGGTTCAGTGAAGCTTGGAGGAAAAAAGAAGAAGATCCTTGTGCAGCACCTCAGGTTTATAGGTAAGTAACGAGCAACAAAATGAATTCTCACACTTTTATCCTCTTGGGATATCGGCATATCTCAAGTGATTTTTCCTGTCTTTTGTTGTCCGTCTAAAGTTTTATTCTGGAGCACCTTTCTTGAATTTCCTATATTCTTTCCTCAGATCCAATGATGCTTAGAAAGAAGAGAAAAACTCCTTGTGCAATACCGTAATTAAAGGTAAGTACCAGACATAAAAGATTCTCACACTTTTATCCTCTTGGGATTTAGACGTATTATTTCTCACTAGTTTCTTCTTGCGTTTATGTGTGTATGAAGGGGATTGTCCACCCTTATTCAACCTCCGTTGTTCCAGGGTCAAATCCCCCTCAAAATCATCAGGACAAGGGAAGAAAGAAACCTTCTGCTGCAGTGTCTCAAAACAAGGTAAGTCAGAAAGTGAAATTACCCCACAGATAATATTTGTTTAAAACTTGGTTCCTTGTTCAAAATAACAATTATTACTTTTTTTTTTGCTTTCATTTATAGGGTGAAAACTCCATCAAATAGCAAATCCAGTTCCAATTTCTTTATATATCGGATCAGGGATACCTCCTATTTACAACAATCCAACACTCTCAGCAATGTATATTCAAAACAAGTTCAATTTATTCCAAATCAATAAAAATATTCAATAAAAACATCAATATAAATATTTTAAAAATTCTTCAAACATACGTGGTCTTGTCTCCTTTATTCTGTGGAAGAATTCCTTCCCTTTAGAGGGAGGAGGTCTTCTTTCCATAGCCTTCTATGTGCCCTTTCTATTGCCTTCCTCTGAGATAGTAAAATCCTCCTCAAACAAAAAAACTGTTTAAAAGGGCCCTCAAACCAATTCGTACCCAGAGAGAGAGAGAAACGGCTATACTGGAACACAGGCACAGGACAACCTTCCCCTCAAGACCTACCGACGCGTTTCAAGCACTGAATGCTCTTTTTTTTTTAAAGTGCCTAACCCTAACCTCCTCCAATACTAAAATGCCCCGAAGAGGTTACTCACCACTCCGTAGCTGTCATCTGGCGGGTGTGCGAAAATGAATGGGTGAGTATGCCGATCAGCACACTCAAAAAAATTCTAAAATGGCTCCCTATTCGAAATAGAGACAGCCAAAAAGTAACTTTCGGCTGTCTCTATTTTGCAAAGCGGGCCATCGGACCGGAGACTGTAACCGCCACAACCTAACCGTAACTCTCCTTTAACCCTAACCATTATTGTCTTGCAGCCTAACCCTCCTGTAAACCTAACCATTGTCGCCCCGCAGCCTAACCCTAACCCCTTCCTGTCATGCAGCATAACACTAACCAGGGTGAAAATGGGCCATTTTAAGTCATAGCAATTCCATAATGTAGATATTCATTGTTAAAATGTAATTGGGATTGGTGAATGGATGGAAATTACACTTTCAGCTGCATCATTCTCAAAAAACAGCCCTTTCTGCATCCCAAATGTTTCTTTGTTTTTGTGCTGCAGAAGCACCTGCATGATATAGAAAATACCCCAGCACCCAATTCATAGCTCCAACAGCGCAGTGCTAGATAGTTAGTACTAAAATTGATTATAATTTTACAAATGGATGTGTATAGACAAGTAGGCTGAGGCATAATGCAGCAGCATATATAAATATGCATGTTTTATAGATTTTTATTTATTTGTGTAATTTATGTGCTGTTTCATTACGTTACAGATTTTAAACATAGAAAAATGAATTACATTTTGTTTTAGCAAAAAAAAAAAACCCTACCATAAAGTTTCGTCTAAACCAGTGATTCTCAACCAGTGGAATTAGTACCACTGGTGGTACTTGGACCACTGTCAGGTGGTACTCAGGGCAAATGGCATGCTTGTAGGGAGAAACAATCCCTTTTCTGAACTCTTCACAAGGGGATCGTATAACATGTGATTTTACTCTCCGGTGCCTGTGCTGCAGTGTATGGGTATAAAAGGGGGGTCTGCAAATTGTTGGATAAACAAAGGGGATTGTCCACTAAAGTAAATGAAGCCACCCCTGGCGAGATAGCCAGCTGATCCACCACACTGACGTGCAAGGAAACCTCACTGAGTGACGGAGACAGTAACACACTGACACCAGGGATTCCCCAGTGTGCAACACAGTGGGAGCTTCATTTGATTGAGGGCAGTTGAGCCGCAGAGGATCCAGGCAGCAAGAGATAAAGCTATGAGCCGGCAGGACTTAAAGAGGGGAACTAACAATATATCTACATAGTTGACATCAAGACATCTGAAGACTTCTCCCTAATTATCACTGAACCATAGAACTCTCCCTAATCCAAGTTTATACACAAATTCTAAGTATCAGCATACAGGGAGACATCACCCACCATTAGGCAGGGAATAACATTGGGACAGGGACCTATAGACATTGGGAATCTGATAACCATAGCAACAAGTGACCAAAGATTGTTTAATCAGGATACCTAAGTGCCAGCCCTCGCTATTGTATCAAACACATAGCATTCTTAAGGTTGTAAGAAGGTATGATATCAAATGGCCGAGGACATAATTAATTAAATATATGGGGGATAAATGGCATTTATAAAAAGTAAATATAAAATTACGGCAAAAAAATGTAAAAACCAACAAAAACCCTGAAAATATATTTATGTGTCTACATGATATGCAAAGTGGTACTTGACATGATTCCATAGTGGGCAATTGGTACACACAAAAAAAGTTGAGAACCGCTGATCTAAACAATAAAAACAATCAAACAAGACTCCACCAGACCAGTGTTTGAAATGTAATCACCCGGCAGCCTTAGGGCACACCCCATTGCCTGTGGGAGTGCCCTAAGATTAAGCAGTTCTGGCGCCAAATACAAATATACCTCTCCGGGCACATAGTCCACTATGTACCTTTGACCCCGCAATGGGCAATCTTGGGGAGACTAGAGCCTAGTATCCAATGTGCAAGAGGGGTCCGCCAATTCTTCCTCATCTTATCAGCAGTGGCGCGTAAATGTATCCTTCACATGTGGATCTCTAATGAGGCCCCTACCCTTACTCTGTCCCGAACAAAACTACACTTTGTCTTCTGCATGGAGTGGCTAGAGGCCTCCCTGCATAAGGAAAAAAGAACGGAAAAACTATTTGATATTTGGGAAAAATACATAGATACTTTGCCGAATAGAACAAAACAAAATATTCACCAATGCTTTAAAACCACCGCATGGTATGAGACAAGGGTATTTCTGTCAGATCAGCCAATACACATGGATGAGGCCGATGACAGTACTGCCGGATGATTGTTTCGGCCAAACACTGCGTCGCACTTAAGCCTGGGGAGCCGAATACAATTTAGGGAACATAGGATATTGATTGCACTTTCTGAAAGCATGTACTTTATAACTCCTTGCTGCAACAGATGTGAAAAGGATGTAATTTGCTGTTATTATGACCGTATTAATGTACAACCCAAAACTGTACCAGTATACTGATATATATTTACTGATAGTTTTGCACACAGGTGAAATGTATGTTTAACATATGTATACCTGAATCTTTAGAGCTATCTTGTTGCTGTTAATTGCTTTGCTGAACTCAAATAAAGAAATGGTTTTAAAAAAAAAAACAAGACTCCACAGTTTTCCTAAAATGTCATAAAAGCAAAATGGGGCCCACGTTGTTAATATAAATGCTGTATATGCAGATAGCAGTAGATTCGAAAGAGCAGGGCAAGTCTGTGTCTGGACAATCCATGTGTCATGGAAAATGTATATAAATGTATGGGGGAGGGGGGTTATTGTGTTGGTTGTGTTCTTTTTATACACAGTTACTGAATAGCTATAATTTTGACTTGTATTTTAGAGGAAAGAAATGTCACCTCTTCAAGCTAATTCTGTGTGCACAGTTTAAATATGACCACCCCCCTCTGCCCTTAGGTTTTGCTGAGGTGTACCTTAGCTTCTGTATTTGCTGTTACTCAGAAAATCTGGGTCTGATTCAGAGCTGGACTTACACCTTTTTATAGGTGCAAGAGTACAGCTCGGCTAAACCATTTTTTTTTATGTAAGGGGTGTTAAATAATTAAAAATAATTTGCGTGCAGGGAAAATACATTACTTTTACACATAGAACTAAAATACTGCATAGCTTTATGTTTATTCTACAAACAGAATTGAGCTAAGAATCTTCACCTCCTAATTTTAATTCTGGTTTTACAATTGAAATCTGCCTCCCCTTGTAATTCAACATGGTATTGCTCAGGTCTACACTTGCACCTGAATGAATTAAAATAAATAAATAATGTGAGAAATATTAATTTAATAAATTGCCATCTCTTCCCATTTGTCTTTTGCTGAAAGCTTTCATGTACTCAGGCAGTTCAGCGGGTCCTGACTCAGTGACCCAGGAATCATACATCGCTGGTTAGCATTACTGTATGTGTTTGTTTGTATGGTTTGTTTGTTTTTGTTTATTTGTAAGTTTTGTTATTTGGTGATGATGTTTATGTTCCAGGATCTTGGTTTCTTGTCTATTTCAGTCACACTGATTACCACAAATGAAAAATGAAAGGGAAGTCTAGTCAAAGATGTTTTATGTATTTATAGACTATGGTCTGTGGGCCAAATGGAAGATGCAGAGGTCAGAAAACTATTAATTGATTTCCCTAGATAACTATAAATCCTGCGTCTAATGATGATGTTTGGGAAAGCAGCAGTCAAACAATCAAAAATACAGTTCACTATATACTGCATAATACACTGTAATACAATTTCTTATTGTGGGAAGGAAAACATCTCCTTGTTACTGTTATACTCATTATGTAAGACCCAAGCTTATATCTTAGCATCTGCCTAAGCACCTACTCATTTTTGTAGGTGTTACCCACTCTGTTCTTGGAACTGAATATCAGTATTTGATTCATTTACATATGAATATCAGTCTTTTCATGATATTAATAATAATAATGTTTTATTTCTGTCTTGTACATCAGAAACACGTTATATCAAAGAATTCTTTCTTCTCAAACTCCTAGAGGTGTTCTCTGGTTTTCATAGGGATGTGTCACTGGAGGAAGCTCCCATAGCTGTCACACTAGAGCCCAATTCTTTGTGCCCCAAAACATACTCACCTTTTTTACTGCAGATATGAAATATTTTTTATTACTTATTCACAATATAGCACTATCAGATTACATAGTGCTTTACAGGGAATATCTACATTCACATCAGTCCCTGTCCCATTGTAGACACATTCTAAGTTCCCTAAAACAAACATATACACACACATAAACTAGGGTTAATTTATTCAGCAGCCAATTAAACTACCAGCAATTTTTTGGGAATGTGGGAGGAAACCGGAGCACCTGGAGGAAACCCACACAGAGAATATACAAACTCCATACAAATAAGACCTAGTCCAGGAATCATACTTATGATCTTAGCGCTGTGAGTACTACTCACTGAGCCACCGTGCTGCTTGGCAAAAATACTTTTAACAAAATTAAATCAGGTAATTAAAGAACTGTTTCACCCCAATAAAACTGGGATTATACCCAAAAAATCCACGGACACAAATCTTAAAATCTTATTTACTCTTCTACAGTTACAATATTCTGGTGATGAAAGGGCAGTGGTGGTGTCATAAATGCTGCCAAGGAAATGGACTCTGTGGATGGTTATACCTTAACTTGAGCTACTTTGAACTAGGAAACCTCACATCACAACTCTGTTTGCACAGTTTAAGTATATTCCCCTAATATTGCAACATGGTTTTGCTCAGGTCTAAACTTGTACTTGTTTTGCTCTTACTCTCAAACTATGGATGAACCCTATAGAGTTTGGGACTGATCCAGACACGTAGCGCCGAGTGCACACCCCCTGCACTCTCCGCTCTCGGTAGTAAATCTGGACACTTGCATGTCCAGACTCTTACCTTAAGTCTTCCCCCGCTCCGTACCCTTCATTTAAATGGCTATCCCCGCCTATATGGCGGGGAAAGAGCCATCATAAGGGAAGGCTCTGCCCCTTCCCCGTAAGTACCATCGTACGTATAGTACTTACGCTATGGGAACATCTGCCGTGTGCATGCGTAGATGTTCCCTGACAGTGGATTTACGCTGTCGTACCTAGTTCTGGATCTACACCTTTGTGTTTGTAACTACTCCCTTCAACTTTGCACCCTGGGTGGTCACCTATGTCCCATGCCCCTGATTCAGTGCGAGCATCTGTTAAGGTGCCTGGCTTCCTTGTCTAGTCCTCATGTGGGTTTTCCACCACAAAGCAGCAATGTAAGCAATTCTTCCAATGTGTCAGTCAGTCAATTATCGAGCGGGTGAAATGTTCACCATGTCTCAGAAAGTTATAAAAACGTAAGCTGTTTGAGTAAGATAGATTCATGGGGGAAATTCTATCACACATAAGCTAGAAATCTTGTAAGTAAGTAAGTGTAAACAGAAGAGATAAATGTATAGTCCTCACTGAGCTGCAGAGTAAGTGAAAATGTAATGTACACAGCTCCATATATTGAAGATTTACAAAATGCTATCACTTTTCACCTTGAAAGTGGGTTTAGCAGAACGTAGGTAAATTTATGGGCTGGATTCACAGTTACGTAGTTTTCATCCAACGTACTTTGTTTTAAGAATTGAGCTACTACGCATGTGTAGTAGCTTATTTACGCTATCTACGTACCATTTCTGTACGTAGATTGTGTAAGCGCGGTCTTTAGACGTAAGACGGAAACTACGTAACTGTGAATCCGGACCATGCTGTCTATACCAAGGTTACCATCTTGTGTATATGAACATCAGGGAGATTGTGATAGCACTATCCAGACGCTGCACAAAAAAGTGTCTCCTGTACCACCAAGAAGGTGAGTCCTATGAGTAGCTCCACCCCTGGGTGTGTCTGACGCTGTCAGGAAAACTATATTATAATAAAAATGGCAGCGTCAGCATTTACTGTTAAATTGTCAGTGAATAAATACTTTTAGTATTTATAGTGAAGACTGTGAATGGAAGATCTGCTGTCTTCTTTATCTTTATAGAAAAGGGTGTGGTTCGCCTTTTACGACAGGGCCACTTTCCACCAGCCATTTGCGACATCCCGCTGCCAGCAACTGCTGCTGCCCCACTGGAGGAATCCCCAGAGGAGACTGGTGAGTATTTCCCCAACTCCAACCCTTATTCTGATCGTCACCTTCCCCTTCTATGCTGGATTCCCTCCCCGCAGCCTAACCCTAAGATCAGGGGGGTAACTACAAGAGGTAGGAGTGTGACTGCTATGGGGCCCAGAGGAGAGGGGTGCTCTTGAAATGCAGAGCACTGTTTCAAGCAGTCAGCCTTTGACAGCTGCTATCAGGCAGTGGTCATGTCAAGCTCCACCCCCAATCCAGCCTGACTATCTAGTTTTGCCTATCCAGACTTAGACCCCGCCTCCTTGCTATGGGACTCGAGTATGTCACCTTCCGCCTCTGCCGACAAGGCTGGCATGTATGCTCTGAGCACTGGTTTAAGCTGCCGGCCTGTGAAAGCTTGTCTGCACCTGGAGGCCAGCCAGCTATCCAAATGTGGCCCTGCCTTCTTGATATGGGGCCCAAGTTGATCGACTTCCGCCCCTGCTTAAGACTCCCTTTCTACTCTCCATTCCCTCCCCACAGCCTACCCCTAAAACTCCCTTCCCCGCAGCCTAACCCTAAGACTCTCTTTGTATGTTTTATCCCCTCCCTGCAGCCTAACCCTAAGAATCCCCTTGTACAGTAACCTGTCCAGTGCAGCGGGTCTGCAGTGGGCTCCTAGTGTCGGAAAGCCAATGAATGGGTAAGTTGTTGAAAATTTAATTCGGCATAATTACCCATTCATTATGAAAAGATCTAATTAGGCAGATTTTAGAAATAGAGACAGATGACAATTAGGTGTCGGCTGTCTGTAATTTAGAAATCTGTGTTTAGGACCAATAGAAAAACTAAAAATAGGCGACACTGCAGCTGATTAACAAGAGACCAAAGTATATTTTTCATTATTGAAACCATGTTGTTTTTTCATATCGCCGGGGTTATTGCTGTGTTATTGAATTCATCGCAATTGTATGCTGCAAGAGGATGTCTTGTCATTTAAAATAATGATATTGATTGGTGCGAGTCTCCCCTCCTTTTTCTTTATTGCCGTGTTATTTGCCAGGTTTTTAAGAAAAACCCCTGTTATCTCCAGCAGTGTAGCCCTGGGAAATTCTGGGTCTCAGGTCTGCCCTGACATTGAGAAGGGGATCCTCACATCTCCTGGAGAGGGACTTATTTACTGTTGCGTAGCAACAGTAACAAATCCCTCCAATCCGATGTATTAGGTGAGACCCGGGTTCAAGAACTGGGGGCTGCACCTTTCACATTGTCACTTACCGGGGTCCGACACAGGAAAAACCTTTCTTTTTTTCCGGTCTTTCTGATATTCAGTTACAGTTGCTAACTATGTTATATACTATGGGCCTGATCTAGACCTACGCCGATGCATAGATTTAGAAGGCGGGTAGCGGCAATGTCCGTGCAGACATTGCAAGGATAGGTAAGGTAGCTCTATGGCACTCATAAGTGTCATAAGGTACCTAAAAAGGGGGCGGGATGGGGGCAGGACAGGTGAGTTAGGTGCGGGTCTGACTCACACCGTATCTGTGAATCTGGTCCAGGGAGTGTTTAGATAGAAGTGGGAGGGATTTAAATTAGCCGGGGAGGGTGAGGGGGAGGCGGGGAGAGGCAATGTATGTACGGACATTGCACGGATAGATAAGGTAGCCCTATGACACTCTTAAGTGCCATAAGGTACCTAAAAACGGGGGTCAGAAAAGGGGGAAGGATGGGCGAGTTGGGTGCGGATCTGTCTGCACCTAACTCACCTGGATCCATGAATACGATTCATAGTTTCACAACAAGTGGAGAACCACATTAAGGCCAGGAATGCTGTAAATATTTACATAATTATGATAGTTTCTGTATTGCTCCATTTTTCTTAGTTAAACAAGAAACAACAACAGCCTTTACCTTTTTGCAGTCAACAATAAATATATTACACACCATATAGCCTGTAACACTAAATAATACTACTTCATTATCAAGAAAAATAACAAGAAGGTCAAGGATATGAACCTCTGGAATTGCAGTCATCTGTCTGGTCAATAGACATATTGAAACTGCTAACTTGTAATAGGAAATGTTAGGAAGCAATTCATTTAAATGAGTTAAAATATATAGAATGAATGTGATTATGGTGATGTGAAATAATAAATGAAGTGCGAGAGCATTATTCAGAACTTGACCTCCTAATCTTCCCTCTTTCTATACTGCAGTGTCCATTTTTGCTTTATAGTTAATGCAAATCTGCAAATATTAGTAAGCGATAAGAGCTACTAATTGAAAGTCAATCAATTAAACACATTACTTATAAAAAAAATCTAAAGTTTATTAATAACACACCCCAAAATATTAAAAATTAGAGTATAATGGGCTGGCTCAAGACTTAGCTGAACTTAATTACTCCTGGGCTAAACCATGTTGATTTCAGGGGGAGTCAAGTTAATTGCATTATTTGCATGCAGGGAAATATCTTTGAATTGCTTACTGCACACAGATACTGACCAGCTTTACTATCACACTGTTATTTAGACTTTGGATAGGAAACATCCCCTCTCAACTCTAATACTGTTTGCAACAGATGAAATAATGAAATATGACTCCCCTGTAATCAGCATGGTTAGCATGAGTAACTAAGTTCAAGCACTTAACTAAGTCTGGATCCAGCCCTATGACATGAAAAGACCATGGGCCAGATTTACTAAGCTGCTGGGAAGATTCTAGCTGACATTTTCTAATATGCAAAAGGAAAGTGAGAGCTAGATTGTAATTGGTTGCTATGGGCAACATCTCCACTTTTCCTTTCTTGCAGCTTAGTAAATCTGGCCCCATAATTCTGAGAATTATGAGAGAGAATTCTGAATGCTCAGTCTTACTTCAAGATAAACCAGATTCACCTCTTGTGCCGAAACTTGTTAGCAATGTCCTCTGCTAATGGTATAGGCACAAGGTATAACAAGGAACCTCCAACTCCAAAATTGTTATACCTTGAGCCTATAGCTTTAGCGGGGAACGGTGCTGACAAGTTTTGTCACGAGAGGTGAATAATCTAAAACTCACAACCCTATGAAGCTGGTAATTAGTGGCTGTTAGGTCTATCTTAGGTCCCTAACACATACGCACACACACACATGCACACACACACGGTTAATTTACTCAGCAGACAGCTAACCTACTAGTATATTTTTTGAGGTTTGTGAAGAAACCGGAGGAAACAATGGATCAGATTTACTAAGCTGCAGGAAAGGAACAGTAGACGTGTTGCCCATAGCAACCAATCAGATTCTAGCATTTTCTAGTGTGTAATAGAAAAGTTAGAAATAGAATCTGATTGGTTGTTATGGGCAACATCTTCACTTTTCCTTTCCTGCAGCTTAGTAAATATGGCTTCATGTTTGCTTTATAGTTAATACTCCTCATTCAGTAATGTTCTCTTAAAAGTGACATCTGCGCAAGCATATGCCATATGTTGCACTATGGTTCCTCCATGCCAGGAGATCTGTATGTGGTGGTGGTGTTGGGGCGGGGGGTGTAACTTGTTTTCCGCATGCCAAACAGGCAGAGATAGACATGCTGATTAACTGCCAGGGGCGATGATCAGTATTTCTGCACAAATCTGCGTTTGGATGGAAACAGATCCCTGCGGAGAAGTTTAGGTTGGGTTATGGACATGTATGGGGAGTTACGGGAGTGCAGAGAATGCACGGAGAGTTGGATCAGGCCGCAGTGTTTAAGACAATTGAGGGTTAATGCATTTAGCCTGAAAGCAGTTGGGAAAATGGCAGGCCCTGGCCTAGGTTGTTTAATTTTATTGATGTTTTGAACAGGGGGTCCAATGGCAGTAAGGGGGGGAAGGCTTAGCTACAGAGGTTTTATAAGCCCTCTAAACCTGGTCCCTTCCTCCTTGATCGTCAGAACCTTTTACCCTCCCTCCCTAATTCTCCACTTACATTATCGCCCGGTGGGGTCTCTGTCATCGTTTTTCCGGTAATTTGGGCGTGGCGGGAAGGCAGTGCCTTGCTAATTTCCTTTGTTCTGGGGCCCAGGCTTTACACAGTCCGACAGGGAATTCTTTCTCCTGGGTAATTGGTTTAGTCGCGGGTCAAGACGGCTGCGGCACTGGCTCTAATTAAATGGGTGGTTAAGCAGGTTAATTTAGGAGCATCCGCCAATATTCATCTGGGCTGTGGTCGCGGCGTCCTCTGCAAGTGGGGTGGTATATGCCCCCACTTTGGGTTACCAGGCGCTAGCAGATGGTATCACCCCATTTTATTAGCTATTGGTTCAGCATAGCTTAATCTGGGTCCCGCACTGCCTTCTTCCATCACCATCCCAGTGGTATTGCACTTATTGATTATTATTATTATTATTCCATGTTTATTGTTATTGTATACTGTTTGTTCTTTCTTGTAACAATAAATTACAAGGGCTCGAATGAGTCCTTTTTATGCAACCTGGTGTGTTTATTGGGTAAAGGGTGGTGGGGCAGCTGGATGGTTATAATTTAGGCCCTAGACAGTGACTCAAACTTAAGGCGTTTATTTGTCTTTAATCATGTATTAGAGAAAAACTATTAAAAAGTGCTCAATTTCAACAGTTTTCTCTATGATGAATACGTGTCTGCATGCACTACCTGAGCTGGCCATATTTGTAATTGCTAAATATGGGGAAAAATACCCATAACTTTGAATCAGGAGTAGGAAGAACAAATTGACCATTCACTGAAAGCCAATATGTGTCCATGTGTAAAATGTTTGTGTCTGAAGTTTAAGATTTTGGAGTTCATCCAGAGTGGGGCATAACACCAAAACAGACAGGTGCATTGGAATGTATCAGTTGTTTATTCTAGGATCCATTCACACAGAAATGGAATTCTCTGACCCAAATCAAATGAATAATCTGGTACCAAATTTATTATGCGTTCTAGTAGCTTGGTAACTATTTCATCTAGCTGTTAGTACAGCTATAAAGAGTTATTGTGCAACAAAACCAAACCTTATATTTTCACTGAGTACATTCATTTCACACAGTTCATAAATATTTGCGTTTTGGCTTATATGTAAAAAAAAATAAAAGAAAATAAAAGAAAAAATTTGCTGAAAAAAATAATTAGCAAAGCATCATTTTTTAAAATCAATTATTATACTACATCAAACACAAAATAAAATTGAATATTTGCCTTTTTAAGTTAAAGTGAAATAAAATTAACAAAATTAAATTAAAACCAATGCAAAATAATTGTAATATTAAAAGGGGCATTTGTGTAAAATTTAAGGGCTGGATCCAGACTTAAGTAAGTGCTTGAAATTAGTTACTCCTGGGCTAAACCATGTTTATTGCAAGGGATTCATATTTAATTTGTTGCAAACAGTATTAGGGTTGAGAGGTGATGTTTCCTATCCAAAGTCTAAATAACATTGTGATAGTAAAGCTGGTTAGTTTTTTGTGTGCAGTAAGCAATTCAAAGATATTTCCCTGCATGCAAATAATGCAATTAACTTGACTCCCCCTGAAATCAACATGGTTTAGCCCAGGAGTAAATAATTTCAAGCACTTACTTAAGTCTGGATCCAGCCCTATATTATTAAGCTGGTAATTACCAGTTAGAAGCTGGTCAAGAGTTTTCCTGCAGCAGAAGCTGGATAGGATGTACAGGAAAGGTGCATGTGTTTAATACATGCAGAGGCTGTGAGTTATGTATTGCA
This sequence comes from Limnodynastes dumerilii, assembly GCA_011038615.1. Lineage (NCBI taxonomy): Eukaryota > Metazoa > Chordata > Amphibia > Anura > Limnodynastidae > Limnodynastes > Limnodynastes dumerilii. The sequence goes on along the minus strand of WWET01000549.1, from coordinate 419,628 downwards.
GAAGTTTGCAAGTTTAAAATTTCATTTTTATTTACAGAAATTTTGCATCCTTTTACATAATGGCAGAGTAGAATGTGTGGCAATTCACTGCTATTAAAGCTTAAAAATAATCATGTAATGTACTAGCTAAAATGTTTTTTTTAAAGTTAATTGAAGCTAAAATTTAATCAATATTTTTAACAAGTTTTATTTTAAAAAAAAAGGGTAATTATTGAACAAATGAGCTGGTATAAAATTTTAAGTGGGAGGTGCAGGAAATCTGACCTGTTACTGCGCTCATAGAAACTCTACACTGCCCCTTTTTAATTTAAATATAGCAGAAATCCCCTTCCACTAACACAGAGCACACAGACGCTCACACAGGTGGTTGGTACCTCTGTATCTGACACTATGGGATGGATCCAGACCCCTGCATGCTTTCTGTCTGTCTGTAATTGCGCAAGGAAGAGGGGACTCCAGACCCCTTTTGGAAGAAATTTTAGACACTTATGTGTCCAGAACCCTACCTTAACTTTCACACAAGGGTCTGCGTTTGTCGGGATGCAGATCAATGCGTAACTGGTGTTCCCCGTGTTCACCTCTTCATCTGCATGCCTATCCTAGCCTGTGTAGCAGGAACTTAGTTCTGTACAGTAGAAGGAACGCTTGCGCAACATCTACTTGTCAGTGGACTTATGCAAATGACTTGCGTAAGTCCCCTGACTTTATTAGCTCTGGATCCAGCCCTATGTGCCCACTCCAGATCGGTTCTTTAGTAAAAACATACAGAAATAAACGGCCATAAATCCGAATGCAAATAATAGGAGACCTATACAGTACTAATACAGGATCTAGATGCAGCTCTGGATTCCATTGCAACTACAGGTAGCCGTGTATGTACACAGTGCAGCCAAGCACAATGCAGCTACTTTCATAGACATGTTCCCTTTCTCTAAACGCAAGTGCAGGGTATTACACTGTAATGAAACGGTGGTTATGCTTTGTGATACTGCTTCAATGACAAAGCCAATGTACTAAAAGTGTAGTCATAAATAAAATGAGTTAAAACAAATATTAAAAAAACAAACAAAAAAACCCAAAACCAATGCACAAGCCACATTACCTTTGTTTTGTATTATATTTGGAAGGTTAAACACCAATGAAATGGTGTGAAATAGGCGGTGAAGCCTGCTTGACAGTTCAATGCATCAGAAGATGTTTTCTATATTAGCCTAATAAGTGGACCGCTAGAACCAGACCAGCCTGACCAAACATGTCATATTGGTCTTTTGGATGCCCTTAGGAGGATAAAATGAGGCTACCTGGCCAGAGAATGTGTGCTTGAGTTTTACGCTTGTTTACGTTTTTTAAGATGTGAGTGTATTTGTCACAGTTATCTGTAATGAAAGGTTTCACACAAGAATTTGGTCTTGTTTTTCTCATATTGTATTTCATATAAGAGCTACGTCAATAGAGAACAACAGCCCTTGAACCAGTTATCATTTCTGAATTGGAGCCATTCATCGCTTTAGAAATAATCCTGTATTTTGCAATACATTTAGGCTGACTTTTGACCTTTGTGCACCAGGATTCTCACTGATGTGCGACTAACGATATCATCAACGTGAACAGCACACACAGAGATCAGAGTTGCGACTGTGAGTAGCCCTAACAAAAGGGCACAATCTGCCATGAAACAACATTGTATCTAAAGGAACTTCTTTTGAATTTTTTTTAAAGCAGAACTTTTATTGAACTACGGACCACGATGGAGAAACCTGCAGATTGATTTATATGTGTGCCTATGTTTACATATGAATCCATGTATATGATTTTTACCTATGACTGTATCCCCTTGTTGACATTTTGCCCACTTCACGTATGATCAGACTATGGTAGAACCGGTTGCAGTCACTGCAACGATGATGTACTTTCAGAAATAGAGACAGCCGAAAGTTACTTTTCGTCTGTCTCTAATTCGAATAGGGAGCCTTTTTAGAATTTTTTATTATGAATGGGTAAGTGTGCCGATCAGCATCGTCCATTCATTTTCACAGACTGCAGGACTCGATGCTGACAGTTCCGGAGAGGTGAGTAATCTCTCCGGGGACTTTTAGTGTTGGGGGAGGGCTTAGGGTTAGGCTCTTAGGAAGGGAGGGTTAGGGTTAGGGCCATAGAAGGGGATAATTAGGGTCAGGCTAGGGAGAAGGGAGGGTTAGGGTCAGGCTTCGTGAAAGGGAGGGTTAGGTTTAGGGTAATGGAAGGGGGGGGTTAGGATAAAAATTAGGGGAAGGGTTGGGGTAGTTCTTAGCCTTACATTTCAAAGCACAGTGTTCGGTGCTCCGGGATCGATTACTATGCCTCATCATAGAAACATAGAAAGTGATGGCAGATAAGAGCCACGTGGCCCATCCAGTTTGCCCATTTGTTTATTTAAAAATATACTGACCCTAGTCCCTATTTACCATTAATTTAGTTTGAGATTTAGGATATCCTTATATTTATCCCAAGCATGTTTAAACTGTTCTACTGTGTTAGCGTCAACCCCCTCAGATGGGAGAATATTCCACTTATCTATCACCCTTTCAGTGAAATAATTTTTCCGCACATTTCCTTTGAATCTACCACCCTCCAGTTTATATCCATGCCCTCGTGTTCTATTACACCTCTCCATTGAAAAATGCTACCCTCCTCTAGACATTCACAACCCTTGATATATGTGAAGCTGCTATCATATCCCCCCCCTCCCTTCTCAGGCTCTAAGCTATACATGTTTAGTTCCTCTAGCCTCTCTTGGTTTGATTTGTTACACAGGCCATGGACCATTTTAGTTACTCTCCTTTGCACAGTCTCTAATGTATTTATGTCTTTCTGGAGATATGGCCTCCAGAACTGAACACAGTATTCTAGATGAGGTCGTACCAACGATCTATAAAGGGGCATTACCAGGTGAGTACTCAGGGTCAAGCACGTCAACTATATGGGCCCTTAGTATACCGTGCTGTCCACAGTTCACTCACCCGGTTCGTACTCCCGCCAGATAGAACCGAATGCCGCTACCCACAGTCCTACGCGTTTCAACAGAACGTCTTTCTCAAGGTAAGTGGGTTAGCAGCGTGGTGTGTATTTAAATAGCGGACTTACATCCGGTTCTCAGGGGGAATCTCCTACTTTCTTCTCTATACATATCAAGATTCCGTCTATGATGCATCTAATCTTTATATACATATCATCCATTAAAAAATTGTTACAAAGTTTCTCATTCCTTAAAATATACAATAAAATTGCTCTATAATTCAATACCTTCCCGTGACGTGTGTTTTCCTTCCTTGATCCCCTCGGTCCTAAAAGGTATAGGTGCATACTAATCAGTGACATCCATTAAATGAACCCATACACCCTATTACTTAACATACCATTCTACTTAATAAATATATGTACAAAACTCAATATTATCTTAGTGTTATTTGATTCTATATTATTATTACAGTGAATCTATTTAAAGTGACTAGTGCTCCTCTTTTGATCAATAGAAAGTGTACTCACATATCTTTTAACTAACTGTATAAACAAAGTGCCATTCGAAATGATTATAAAGTGTCTAAGTGTTTCCTAAATATATTAACTAAGATGATCTTTAACTAACTATATAAACAAAGTGCCATTCGAAATGATTATAAAGTGTCTAAAGTATTTCCTACATGTATCTACCTTACTTACTAAGAAAATCTTCTATACAGGTTCTAAAACCTCACTGTAGTCTAGTGAATTCTAATGTGCAATATTATTTATTTAAAGTGACGTGAGCACACTTTCTATTGATCAAAAGAGGAGCACTAGTTACTTTAAATAGATTCACTGTATTAATAATATAGAATTAAATAACACTAAGATAATATTGAGTTTTATATATATATTTAATAAGTAAAATGGTATGCTAAGAACGAATAGGGTTTATGGGTTCATTTGATGGATGTCACTGATTAGTATACACCTATACCCTTTAGGACCGAGGGGATCAAGGAAGGAAAATACACGTCACGGGAAGGTATTGAATTATAGAACAATTTTATTGTACATTTCAAGGAATGAGAAACTTTGTAACAATGTTTTAATGGATGATATATACATAAAGATTAGATGCATCATAGATGGAATCTTGATATGTATAGAGAAGAGAGTAGGAGATTCCCCCTGAGAACCGGATGTAAGTCCGCTATTTAAATACACACCACGCTGCTAACCCACTTACCTTGAGAAAGACGTTCTGTTGAAACGCGTAGGATTGTGGGTAGCGGCATTCGGTTCCATCCAGCGGGAGTACGAGTCGGGTGAGTGAATTGCGGACAGCACGGTATACTAAGGGCCCATAAAGTTGGCGTGCTTGACCCTGAGTACTCACCTGAGCTTCCCCTAACGGGTGAACCAAGAGAATTAAGTTTGTTTCTGAAGAATCATTGTGAAGTTGTTTTTTTAAGCTGATTTATGTGAAAGAAATAAAGACATTGGAGAGAACCTTTTTTGCCCAAGAAAAGATCTTTATTGTTATACACCTAGACACAAGAGGAGTTCTTGGTGAGTGCAATACCACCCATGGAGTTTTCTATGTCTGTAGTTGATATACTGCACTAGGGTCCCTGTGTTTTCTTTCTTTCCCTGGGCTCTGATATCGGATAAGGAGGAGTAAGTAGGAGAGAGAAGAAATAAGGACACGTGAGGACAAAAAGAATCTTTATTGTACGCCTTACTACAAGAGGAAAAGTGGGTGAGTGCAATACCATCCAGATAAGGTTTTCTTCTGCAGTCAACATATTGCACTAGGATCTCTGTGTCTCTTTCTGTTTTTCCCGTTCCTTGCTGTGTGGAGAGGAGGGGAGACGGAGGTGGAAGAGGTTCCGCGGCTGTGAAGATAAATTTATGATAAGCTATGTGGTCAAGATAAAAAATTGTGAGTTCAATAATCTATAGGAGGAAAATCCGCTTTTTGAACGTACTTCACTTGTCATGTCATTTTTTTTCTATGATGAATATATGGAGAGGAGTCTCATAGGCGTCTAGAAAAAAGGAGAAGAATTCATAGGAAAAATCTTGAGGACAGTGGTTAACACCCTCACACATGGTATTGTTGCTGCCTGGAGAGGAGCGCTAATTAGTATAAGTTTTTTAATCTTTATTTGTAATAGTGTGGCACACTAGAGATTAGTCTCTTAGATGATTTTTTAGATGTTCTGTATGAAAGTATGAAAATGCTTATTTTTAGCAGTAAAGCCAATTCAGCAAATACTAGCTATCTGCTCCCAAAAGCTACTAAGAATTTGCAAAGCAGAATGGGAGAATTAGTGTCTGAGCATTTAAGTTGTAAAAAATGTATTTTCCCTGCATGCAAAATATTTTCTTTCATTTGCACCCCTCACATATTAATCAGCACATACATGAAACCTATTAAAGTAAATAATAATAATAATAATAATATGCTGTATTACACCTCTCAGCCTCTTCCTATATATGCGTTCATTTAAATGTTTCAAATGATGCAATTTGTAATAAAACCTACAGAGATTCTACTGATGGAACGCACTGTTTACCTGTATGTAAACCAAAATGCCACTCTAGAATATTTATACAATTTAAATCCTTTGTTTTTATGTTTAATAAAAAAAAAGTTTGTGAAGAAAGAAATGTGTAAATAATGCCTCAAGCGTAATAATCCCATAAAAGTGACTCTGAAATTGGAACACATTTGCCCTGATCCGGATCTGAGCATACACCAGCTGACGTGACTTATTTTGTCTGTGTTTTGCAAGAGCGTATCAGAAATAAGACAAATGCATAAGATACCTATTCATACTCTAGCGCAATGACTGTGCTTCGATTAGTGTGCTGTAGGGCGTTCCATGGGTATGTATGGGTAGAGACACTTAGCCAATGAGCTGACTGGAAAGGTCCATTGAAGCTGCACCTGATCCTTATCAGAGCATTCCAGATACGTTAAAACATTTGCACTTTTCATGTCATGTTTAAGCTAACCGTGCCCTCACGGCATATGAAATATAACGTTTAAACACTTCCACGTACTTGTATATGTTAATAATCAACCACTCCATGTTTTATTATGTTGAAAAAGTAGAAAATGATGTTTTAAGAAGTTTTACTTTATTTTGTTGAAAAGTGCATTTTTATGTTTCTATTTTTCTAACATTTCCCTTATAACAATCATATTTTCAGCCTAACCATTCTAGCATTATTAATAACTTTCCACATTGTATGCAATGCCATTATAAGCGTTTATACAAGTGTGCATTCATTTTTGTCTTTTGTTTGCTTTGCAGGCTTTTGGACTGAAAGAATAATCTTTAATAAATTTATGTTGAGTGATACAATGTATTTGTATTATATTCTTTCATTTAATTAAAAATATTTTTTGCTTGAAATGACAGATAACATCCCAGCAATAAAATGGCAATCACTTCTTTCCAATTTGGACTTTATTTCAAATGGGACAGCATGGTGGCTCGGTGAGTAGCACCTGTGTCTCCCAGCACTGAGGTCATGAGTTCGATTCCTGGACTAGACTTTTTTGGTGTCGAGTTTGTATCTTGTCTATGCGGGCTTCCTCTGGGTGCTCTGCTTTCCCCGCACACGCCAAAAGCATGCTGGTAGGTTAATTGGCTGTGGACTAAATTAACCCTCGTCTGTGTGTATGCATGTTTTGGGTGACCTTAGTATGTATCTCCAAGAGGGGCAGGATCTGATGTGAATGTCTAATGTTCTCTTTAAAGCGCTGTGAACAATTTGTGGTGCTATATAAATAAGCGTTATTAATATTATTATGGAATCCCATCCAATAACGAGACCTGATACCAAAATCTGGGGAGCGCTGGAGTCCCACAACCTAGTTCGTCAGCTACGGAAAACAGCTCAGATTCATCACAAAGTCGTCAGATTGAATGCATACATTATCTTGAATAGAATTTTGGCTCTGCCTGTTTCGCAATATGATTGATCATTTATAAAGATTGTATACTAACCCTTTTGATCGTATAACCATAAGAACACAGTGTATCAGAAGTACCAATCAACTAATTAAGAGCTAGGGGAAATTGTCAATTAAGTGCAAAAGGAAATTGCTATTTAACATGCAATCACCAGAATGCTTCCAGTCCTGGGGCCAAATGTACTAAACTGCGGGTTTGGAAAAGTGGAGATGTTGCCCATAGGAACAGGGGCGTTTTAAGAAGTGAGGGGGCCCGTGTGCAGGATTTGCATATGGGCCCCTCCTTCCCTTACCTGAGACAGGACTGTCGCTAGAATCTGATTGGTTGCTATGGGAAACATCTCCACTTTTCTAAACCCGCAGCTTAGTAAATGTGACCCCTGGACTACACATTTACCCTAACAAAGCCCATAGATCCCTGCGCAAAATGTGTAGGTAACAACATTCTGGAAATAAGAGATTTAGTTTTTCACAAATGGCAAGGAGGGAGATAAAGCCAGCGTATAGCCCTTCTTAACCAAAGAGGCATTCATATCCTATAAGGGACAGTGACTTATAATGCAATCGCAGTCATTGAAACTCACTTTACAAGGATATGCAACTGTGACTTTCTGCAAAGCAGACAGACACAGCCCAATGCTTCATACTGTGAACAGACATATACAGTTATATTTTTTGATGGTTATTATTTATTTTATTCCTACTCCTTAGTAGCAAAGGCTATCAACACTTTTCACCTTATTCTTTTTATGTGATTATTGTGGAGCGTAGGGCACGACCAGATTATCAAAGACTGAATATTATCGAAGGCCCACTGCATTCCGGTATATTCGGCTCAGTATCCCAGTACACTTTGCTCAAATCTCTGGTATTACCACACCTCCTGAGCTTCCTCATTGGCTGTCACCTGTTCCACAACCTGCCATGGTTCTGAAGCAAAATCCATTCCCACCATCAGAGGCTCTGGCAAATACCAGTCCTGTGGCCAGACTCTGCATCCAGATGGTCAACCAGCATCATTCCTAACAAGGCCCTGGCCAACACCTTTGTGCATTTTGTGAGAAATTTATGTCAAGCTCCTTTCTCTAGCCACCAGTGTACTTAGGGAAGTCACACTATAGATGAGATTATTAAATATCTCTTAAGTTTTCAATTTTATCTCATTTATTTATTTTATGTAGTGTATGCATATTTTACAATGCTTTGCACAGTCGTTTGAGTATCAATGGCTGAGAACCCATGCTCCAAATCAGGATAAAGAAAAGATTTATTCATTATTTGTATTATGAGAAGTGTGATGTGGTAAACATGGTGTTTAACCATCAGAAACTTGTGGTTTTCCATCTTATTATAAGTTTAAGGTATATGACTACCTTGGGGGCCCTTCACACTCACCATGTTGTGCTTAATCAGCAGCACACATTACAATCTGTCCAGACTTAAGAGCAATGGACTGGATTCTAATATTCAATCACATTGCTTCAGAGCTCCAGATACAGGGGATTTCATCTGTATCCATGCATCCATGTGAGCGTATGGGAGACACTCACATCATCAGCATGGAATTTCAAGATCTTTGCCCTACATTAAAACTTCAAATCTGTCCAAAATAAAATAGGGGCAGATCAAAAGTAAGGATCTCACAGCCGTCCACATCCTTAGTGTACCTTCCACTTGTGATCACAACCCACCTTGCTGATGGAACACGTTGGAAGTGACAAAAAAAAACAACGGATTGGGTGGCTTGTTCTGTGATTGTGGAGCACAGATATGTGCAATATGGCAAGAGAACATGGTTTCCAAAGTAAGCAATAAAATGGCCACTTTGCGGAAGTCTGAATCTAATGACACTTACTACAGAGGGGCTGGGTCTACTAATCAAAATATTATACTTCAGGGAATTTCTATTCGTCGTAGCTGTTTGATGCTTGCTTGTGTGATTGGTTAATATATGAATACATGAATAGTGTGGTTCATCACCAGCAGATGGTGCCTACACTGTGTTCTTTTATACAAGCGCCATCTGCTGTTTAAAATTAGTATTGTAGTAATATTGTTTTTTTTATTTTCACACAGGTTTATTTTTTATTTAACGTAGCAAGAAAACACCAGACTGCACTTCTATTGAAATATATGATATGTGTGCAAGTCTATATATACATGGAAGAGGACCAAAAGTGACCACCTTGTAAATGCAAGGAATAAAAAACAGGTCCAGTGTTCCATACTATACATTATGTGATGACGCTGGGCAGGTGAGCTTAACCCAGTATAGCTATATTTTTTATGTATGTGCAGACACATAGTGTTATATAATGTTTGTTTGAAGGTTCGGACCTGTCTTTTGTTCCTCACCTTGGTCCTTGGCTGCACCTCACCATTTATATATACACTTGCAGAAAAGAAGCCACACCAGCCATCATCAAAAATTTTTTTAATATTTGTCAGGAATGAAAAGGTGCCACCACAGGTTCAACTTTAAATTAGTACACACAAAACACACATATGTTTTTCAGATGGGTTATAAATTTCCCTCTGAATGAACCTTAACCTGATGCACACTTATAATTAGACAGACAGAGATTTATTTACTCAGGTAAAAAACTGCACTTTAATTCAATTCAATTAAAAAGAAAACACAAGTTTTCCAACAAATAAGGATTAGAAAATACACCTTGCCCACCAACAACCTTTTGTACACTGTATACACATGTTTGGCAAAAAGGAAAGGACACAAATAGCAATGTGACATTTGAAAGTGAGACTCTCGGTTCCCGGTTCAAACATAAGTGTACAAAAGGTTGTTGGTGGGCAAGGTGTATTTTCTAATCCTTATTTGTTGGAAAACATGTGTTTTCTTTTTAATTGAATTGAATTAAAGTAAAGTTTTTTACCTGAGTAAATCTCTGTCTGTCTAATTATAAGTGTGCATCAGGTTAAGGTTCATTCAGGGGGAAATTTATAATCCATCTGAAAAACATTTGTGTGCTTTGTGTATATATACACTTGCACCCATTTCATATATTGAATTAAAAGCGCAGCCTGTGTTTTCTTGTTACTGTTACTAGTTTTACTTTGGGAGCCTGACCCCTCCCCAATATGGCCGCTGCACACTTTGCACATGCCAAGAGTGTCTTAATACAGACCTCCTGAGTACACATATAGCAAATGGATAGGGACTCACCTTCAGGAGGCACATTGACACTGGGCAGGTGGGCTTAACCCAATATGGCTATATTGTGAACTAAACCTCCTTTTTATGTATGTGCTGACACAGAGGGCCGGATTCAATTAGAATCGTGGCCCGTAATAGATGGAAAAATTATTGTGGTGCGCATTTTCGCGTCTATTACGGTACCCGATTATGATAAATAAATAAAAATAACATTTGCACAATTAATTTCGCACCGCAAAATACGTGGCTGCGAAATTAATTGAATCTCACCCATAGGGCCTCATTCACTAAGCTCAATTTGGGCTAAATCGCCTTAAATCATGTGATTTTTACTTAAAAATCGCCAAAGTGTATTCACTAAGCTAAAAATCACACGATTTTGCGTTTTTTTTAATCGCGGGTCCGAAATTCCCGACTTTTTTGAATTACAAACATAGGAAGTTTGTAATTCACTAAAGATGATCACGGTGAAATCGCCTTTAAATCACAAAACATACATTCGCCTCTATAGAGGGGCGAATGTATGTTTTTTGGCCGGTCGCAACCATTAAAACACATGTCTGTATAACAGACGTGTTTTTGTGCTTAAAAATCCAAAGTGCTGCATGGCTGCAATGTGTAGCCATGCTGTAGTCATTGAATTACAAGGATCAGCAAAGGTGATCCTTGTAATTCTGTGTATACAGCATGGCTACACTTGTAGCCATGCAGCGCTCTGTTTACAGTGTGTGTAAAAATAAAAAATAAACACTACACAGACAATAACCCCTACAATTCTTTAATAAAGTGTTACATGTGTAAAAATATGTAAACCTAACTAACATTACCCCCTACGTGTGTGCACTTACCTTAGGTGGTCATCTCTCCTAAACTAAGTGGTTTACATAAAGTGTTACATGTGTATAAAAATAATTAACTTCAGAAGGTGACGTCAGTACAGCTCTACTGTTCCTGACGTCACCTTCTGAAGATAATCAGCACCCTCTACTGCCGGGAAGTTACATTGAAGACACCGGGATCAAGAATAGAAGCTTTCTTCTGCATCTCCAGCCCAGAAGATTTTTCAAGCTTGAAAGAAAGAACAGAATTCAGCATTTCAAGAAAATTAGAAGGCTCCCAAGAGGCGGACATCTAATGGTGAGTTTAAATAATTTATTTTTTATTTTTATACACATGTAACACTTTATGTAAACCACTTAGTTTAGGAGAGATGACCACCTAAGGTAAGTGCACACACGTAGACACACACTGTAAACGGAGCGCTGCATGGCTACAAGTGTAGCCATGCTGTATACACAGAATTACAAGGATCACCTTTGCTGATCCTTGTAATTCAATGACTGCAGCATGGCTACACATTGCAGCCATGCAGCACTTTGGATTTTTTTCAGACACGCAATTTGCTGCGATTAGTTAAAGGGCTAATCGCTGTGATTTTTTAATGAAAATCACCGCGATTAAGCCCTAAAAGCATCGCGGCACATCGCCTGTGTTTGAAAAAAATCGCGTTTTAATACATTTGGAAAAAAAAAAAACGTGGGTAAATCGCGGTGATGGGCCGCGATGCCCCGCGATTCAAAATCGCCCAAAAAAAATCACGTTTAGTGAATGAGGCGCATAGTGTTATATAATGTTTGTTTGGAGCGCCAGGTCTCTCATTTGTTCCTTTTATTTTTTTTATTTGTTTATTTATTTATTTTAAACATTTCTAAAACTTCTGTTTAGATAAATGGAACACATGCGTATGGTTGTGTTATGGTGAACTTAAAGAATATTGAAGTGTATTCTCGGTAACATTATCATATTACCTTGCTTGTCAAGCATGACTTGTTATTTAGTTATTGAGAAAAGAAAGTGTGTCAATATTTTCTAGTATAAGTGTGTATGGAAGTGCTAAAATAAACAAACGCTTGTTCTTTTATGTACAGTAAACGTACAGATTGATTTAGTACCCACTGCCAGCTTCTTACACTCTTCATATTATCTAGTCTTTATATCTAAATCCATCTAATCGCTTATCATTAATATTCTATTTTGGGCTATATGCACTCTATTTATATAATATCCTTTACAATTTGCAGTGGAGTTAATGACCAATCTCCATTGTGTGTTCTTCTATGCTAAATGATCTTAGTAAAGATTGTCTGGTAAGCTGTTAATTAATCTTTCTCACATACTTGAAAATTGATTCATTGATGTGAAATTACCATAAAAAAACATTGCTATTAAAAGATTTACTTTTTCTAAATTAATCTGTCAGTGTCTCTTTAGAACGTAATATAATCCATCCAACCGCAGATCTGCGCGGAAGTACATACTGCCGCCCCTTCCCCCACACCATCATCTGCAAGCCTATCCCCGCACCCCCCCCCCCACACACACACACACACCTTGCGGGGGTAAGGCATGCAGATGTAAAGGTACGCCCCATTGGATGGATGTCCTAGCATATGGAACTGTGTTTCGTACGTAAGGAGATCCATTGTGTAACAGCTGCCCATGGAATCCACATTTTGTTCCAGATGCCCAACTTCCACAAGCGAAAGATGGTGTCAGAAGGAGATCTGGATATGGCCCAAAAAGTCTCTTTAAACAAAACTATTTTGTTTTACCAAAAAGTAAGTTGGGAGATACCTATATACAAAGCTGAGTGAAAGGGAACATTAAAGTAATCAGCTGTGTTCTTTTGATTTTCCACCTCCCTGGTTGTCCTCATTTATGTAGAAGTGTGAAGGAGATAAATAAATCGTCTCCTTTCAGTTATGTATGAAACCTGATTTTTAAGTGGTGCTGTTTATAATAAAGCATCTCCCCTTTATATATGTGCCCCTCTAACATGTTGTGCCGCATCTTTGAAATCGTCTTTGTGTCCCCTATATCCAACACCGAAACTCTCCCGTCCCATCACCATATCAATGTCTATATACTTGTACATTTATGTACAGAGGGAGATTAAACACAGCTAACCTAGTCCACAAAAGATATGAAGACTAATACATTTTTATATTTTCTAGGAACCCCTTTTGTGGTACCTCCTTAATGCTAGCATAGAGGGTTGAGCTCGCTTTGGGGTTTGCAAAGTGGCACGAGGGCTGTCTCCGCACGAGAAGGAGGGGTTGCTAGGCAACAGCCCATCAACAGTGATGGACTGATTAGCGCGTGGGCTTTCTAAAAACTTCAGTAAGGTGATCGTTGGTGGGGCAGTTGGGAATTAGAGAAGGAAAGAGAAGGTGGTGTAGGAGCCGGGTGCTAATGATTTGGAAGAGAGTTAAGAGCATACGGTGCCTGGTGCTTAGGAGCGGATTAAGGAGATTGAGATGCAGAGGGTTAGCTGTCCGGGTCCAGTGAGAGGTTTCCGGTGCTGTGTCAGAGGGTCCGCTGTTCAGGTCCAGTGAGAGGTGTATGGTGCTGTGTCGGAGGGTCCGCTGTCCAGGTCCAGTGAGAGGTGTCCAGTGCTGTGTTGGAGGGTCCACTGTCCAGATCCAGTAAGAGGTGTCCAGTGCTATGTCTCCGCTGTCCAGGTCCAGTGAGAAGTGTCCGGTACTGTGTCGGAGGGACCGCTGTCCAGGTCCAGTGAGAGGTGTCAAGTGCTGTGTTGGAGGGTCCGCTGTCCAGGTCCAGTGAGAGGTGTTCAGTGCTGTGTCGGATGGTCCGCTGTCCAGGTGTATCAAGAAGTGTCCGGTGCTCTGTCGGATGGTCCGCTGTCCAGGTCTATCAAGAGGTGTCCAGTGCTGTGTCGGAGGGACCGCTGTCCAGGTCCAGTGAGAGGTGTTCAGTGCTGTGTCAGAGGTTCCGCTGTCCAGGTCCTGTGAGAAGTGTCCGGTGCTGTGTCGGAGCGTCAGCTGTCCAGGTCCAGTGAGAAGTGTTCGGTGTAGTGTAACATCGGGGTGCTACACTTTGATGGTTTTCTTCAGACTGACGACTGTATTTCTTTCTAGCCTACCACAGCCATCCCCTTATGCTATCCCGTTCCCCTCCTTGTTCCCTCTATATGCTCATCCTCCTTTGTTCTACCTTTTTTTATCCTGTCCCTCTATTTTTTTTCTATTCCATGCCTCCCAACTATTGTCTTAAGCTCTTTCCAATTGTTCTAATCGCCTATAACTTGTTTTCCCTCTTTTCTTCTGTCCTTCTCTCCTCTTGCCCCAATTACCACTCTCTTCTTCATTCTAGGACCAGATTTACTAAGCTGCAGGTTTGGAAAAGTGGAGATGTTGCCCCTAGCAACCAATCAGATTCTAGCTCTTACTTTCCTATTACATACTAGAGAATATCAGTTAGAATCTGATTGGTTTCTATGGGCAACATCTCCACTTTTCCAAACCCGCAGCTTAGTAAATCTGGCCCTAGGTATGACAACTATTCTTTTTGCTATAACAATTGCTCTTTACAACTCTTCTGTGTTCTTTTCATCTCCTTTTTCCCCCAGATCAAATTTTGGTTCTCTTCAGTTTCTCTCATCTCCTTTTTCCTCTGTTATTTTCTTCTTTTCTCCCTTTGAACTTTCCATCTACTTCTTTGTTCTTTCCAGGACTTTCCATTATCTGCCCTTCCCTCATTGATTCATTTAATCAATAACATAGCTGTCTTATATGTTCAGCTTATCTCTGGCAATTCTTTTTTTTTTTGCTGGTTCCTCTCCATGGTTTTGATTGTCTGGAGTGTTGTGATGTCACATGAACTACAGACATCACAGCACTGCAGATAACAGGGAAAACCTTCAGCTGTCTGCATCACAGGCTCTCCCCAGTAGCTGAAAATGAGGTGGTACAAAGGAGTGTAGTTTGCTGCTTAGAAGGGCTTCTTTCTGAAGAAGGCCATTTGGAATGGAGAGTGGCAACGGGGATGTCATCTTGAGACATCCCCATAAGGAATGCTACCTAACAGCGGCTGGACGAGTTTAAAAAAATGTGAAGCGTGAAATGTAAGTTAAGCATCCCCTTACCCTAACCCTTGCCCTAACCTACCATGTCCCACAGGCTAGCTTTAAACTTCCTAACCTTAAATTTACCCTCTCCCGCAGCCTAACCCTAACCATCAATGCCCCACAGCCTAACCTTAACCTTATACCTGGCGCAGCCTAGCCCTAACTGCTGCCACAGCCTCTAACAATTGATAATTCCTTAAAGGTGCTCTGTGCCATCCCATAACACTATTCTTGCTTCACTTATGGAGTGTAAATATGTAATGTATTCTGCAAGATATTCAGGTACAGTGTAATGGGATCATGTATGCTGAGTGGATTACATTTATAGTTTTTGTATCACAGGTTTTTATAGTAGTTCCCATTAATAAAAATAAGTGCCACATACGCATAACGACTGATGGCTTGTGGTTTATTATGTAAGTAAATATAATATAAGGGCTACTTTTACTATGTGTGTATGTTTTAAAGAAAGGTCAAGAAATATTTCCCTTTGCTTTATAAGGGTCCTTTCATGTCCCTGCATGAATACTTAATATTAGAAGCTACTATGTTGTTATCAAAACAAGTACATATATTGTATACTATTAAAACCATTGTCATAAGAGTTCACCTGCATGTTAATGGGATTGGCGAGTCACTTCAACAAAGGCAAGCAAAGCCATAATCACTACTGCAAAAGCATTACTTCTCTCCACAAGCTTTCCAGATTCAGAACACATCTCCCTAATCACAAAACAAAGCATGTGCCTGCAAAGCCCATCAGCTACTCCCACCAGACTCCTCTCCTGCATTCTATTTCACTTCTCTCCCCAGCTGATTGAAAGCTCTCATTCAAGCTCTCCCTATGAATCTTATTGCACACTGTCATTTGTGGCTCTATGCTTTATCTTTGTTTGCTCAAATGTGCACAAACTAGTGAGGCTGGCAGGGAGGCATCCATCTGTCCTGCCAAAACAACACTGCATCACTGCAAATAACAATTCAGTCTACATAGGCAAAGCACTTCTATTTCCGCTATGTCACTTTCCATGAAGGAGGTGTTATTTTGGCACTTTATACATTTCCATATATCCCAGAAACTTTGTATTCTTGCACTCCAAATTGCAATGTGAGGTGATTTGTTTTAAAAACACCCCCTAAAATATACCTACATAAATTTACCCCTTTCACTTTTATTTCGCTATCTTTATCCCTTGTGAGAAACTGATGCAATGACCTGGAAGAAGAAAGTGCAAAATCTTTGTTTGTCGGCTTGTAGTGTTATTTTTTTTTGTGTGTGCCTATCTTTACATGTGAAAATGGTATTCATGTGGGCAGAAGTTGCTGCTATCGTTTCTGAGCAAGAGTATGTTACGGCACACCCTCCCCAGTACTGAAATGGAGACATGAAAAACAATTCGGTACATCTAAGACCCCTCTAGTCGTGTGTGTCACATCATCACATCACATGCATAAGGGAAGCATTCTCCTGCACGAAAATTCAATTTTCGATATACAGATAGTAGAAAGCTCATTGGGCCTGATCCAGACCTACGCCCGCGAGCGTAGCGTATGTTCGCCCGGGCGTATAAACTTTCACGCCCATGACACTCCCATTGATTGTACCGACTTACGGCGGCTGAACCCTACCCTAACTTTTTCA
>WWET01000549.1:371747-384314 GCA_011038615.1 Limnodynastes dumerilii | reverse complement strand
CCCAAGTCTAAATAACAGTGTGATAGTAAAGCTGGTCAGTATCTGTGTGCAGTAAGCAATTCAAAGATATATACCTGCATGCAAAAAATACAATTAGCTTGACTCTCTCTGCAATCAACATGGTGTAGCCCACGAGAAACTAATTTCAAGCACTTACTTAAGTCTGGATCTGGCCCAATAATATATACAGTGCATGACAGTACATTGTAACTGCAGGTTTTGTATGGTGTGAATGCTTCTATTGCAGTGTAAAACAATATCAAATAATTCATTTTGTAAATAAAACAAAAAACTTTTTCTTTTACATTTTAATCATGAAATTCTATATAAAAACCTGATAAATAAATTAAATAAATTCTATTGCAAGGGTCCGAATAAGTTGTGAAGTGTCAGCCCCCTGTACATTGGGGGCACTTGCTTGGTCACACCTTTACTGTTCATTGACTACCTCCTCTTCCCTCCCATGACAGTTTTCAAAGCGCAAGTAGGTGCAGCCCAAATTGCGATCAGTTTTGAGTGAAGCGCCATTGGGCATGCACAGTGTAAAATCACTCCAGGAATACGATCTCTGAAGCCAGCCCAAAGCTTATAAATATGTAATTGATTGCAAATCGATCTATTTCAATGCAAAGATTTAAAGAAACTGAAAAAATCTTCAATTCATTAAATATCCCCCCTGACTTCGTACCCTCTTGTCCCCCTCTGCTACCCTTTTACCCTGTCCCCACAACCTCTCACTGCGCTCTATCCCATCTGCCAAGCTTGACACCTCGCATTCTGTGCTTGCTTCACTTTATTGTATTTTTGTGATATTTTTATATTTATATTGTATTTTATTATGTACTATGCTGTCCATCCCTACCCTGTATGTCTGTACTATATTTTGTTGTTGTATTTTGTATGGCGCTGCAGACATCTTGTGGCGGCTTATAAATAAACAATAATAATAATAATGGAAGCACAGCAGGGAACCACTCTGGACATGTGTAACGAGGGAACGAGCAAAGAGCTACACAGCTTAGCAGTTGGTGTAAGTGTAAAATGGAGAAGTTTCATATTCATTAAATGGACATTTTCACAATTTAAACACAGCCCTACATATGGTATGAATATTTAAAAGTTAAATTTAAGCGTCAGTTTCTGGTTATACAGTACACAATCTTGATTTTTTTTTCTTTAAAGTCTGAATGGCAACGTGTGGCTGCACATTCTGCTGGATTAATTTTTCTAGGGGTTTTATTTAACTGCAAGCCCCCCCCAAAAAAATGTATTTAAAGTGAGAGCTAAAATCTCATTGGTTGCTATGGGCAACACCTGCCCAGCCTCTGCCTATACCCAATCATTGTATATGTCACAACTCTGTAAATTTGCAATTTATGATTTCAGTAAGTGAATATAGCCTGTATTGTAATATGCAATGAAATAATAGTTTAAAAAACAACAGTATTCTCCCCTATTTTAGAAAGACTGCTATCAATATTGCTGGTTAACACTGTTAAAAAAAAACAAGCAAACAAAAAGTAAATAAATAATGTGTTTATAATTGTTATATCATTATATATATTGCATTATTTATTCCAGATATGCACTTTGCCAATATACAGTGAATCCTCACATAAAGCTTTCACAATATTTTTATGCCACTCTTGGTGCAATCATTTAGCAAGGCAAAATAAATGTTTGCTCAGTAATGTCATATATTTGTTGCCACCATCATCTTTCTGAACTGCTGGTAGCTGGTGCTCAAGAGACCACAACATAGTGTACTTCCACAACTGCAGAAAAGCCATTTGTGATAATGCGCCCTTATTGTATATAGGGTTAGTTGGTTTGCTTTCTCTGTAATGGCCCTTCAATCCTGGACAGTAGCAGCTGCTATCCAACCTGAATACTTACATTGATGTGCATTTATATTCTGGACATAGGCGTATCTATAATGGGTGCAGGGTGTGCAGTGCACACAGGCTCCTCAGAACAGGGGGCCCTGTGGCATACACCCTGAATTGGCAGGGGAGTGGGGTCATTTAGCATCTATTTCTTTCCTCTAAGATATTCCAGAGGAAAGAAATAGATGGCAAATTACTTCCCCCTTCCCCTGCGGAGGGACTGTTTTGCGGGGCGAAAAGGGGTGGGGCTTAACGGTGCTGTAAGCCCCTTTTCATCCCGCGACTCGGGACAGTCCTGTCTCAGGTAAGGGAAGGGGGGACCCTCATGTGCAAATCCTGCATAAAGGCCCTCTCACTTCTTAAAACGCCCCTGATTCTGGACATAGTCAGTGTCAATATAAGCTACGCAACTGGAAATACAACTATAAATGACAAATAAAACATACTTCCTGATGGAGCACCTCTCTAGAAAAACTGAATAATCTGAAATATATTTGAGATGTTATATTTTATATACTACCTGGCACAGGAACCAGTGGGGGAGGGGAAGTAGGCCCCATAGATTACAAGTTTAAATAAACAGATAAGCACTGCCACCGCTTAAGCTTTCAGCTACTGGCAGTGATTATGTCCACACTCAGAGACAACTAGACTGAATGCACCATACACTATATGGATGGGCAGACCAGATTGTTACTATAAGAAAGATGCCTGAACCTTCCCATAGCTACCTTACAACCCCTTATCTAGAATTATGTGCACCTCCCCCACAACATTTGCCATTGGTCACACCGCTGATAGTCATGCCTCCTAGTTCCACTTAAGTCCCTAACCTCTAACTATTATGTTAAACCTGGGATTCCTAGGAGTTTTAAGTGTCTCAGGCTAGCACCTTCGTCCACCTTTCCTTTTATTTTATTTATGCCGTATTCAGAGATCCTTCCGAGAAAAGCACGCAATTATACGCACGGATGTAGCAAGGCAACAAACCTGACACTCCCCTCACATGGACGGGTTTTCTGTGACTTATAAGTGCCTGGACCTGCCTTATCTTTACTTGAGCATTTCCGTGCGTCGAATAGTTCTGTACGTGCGTATATAACTAACCACGCCCACACTCCTTAATTAAAATGCCTCCCCCCGCCCATTTTTATTTTAATTCCCACGTGCGTATTTTTACGTGGGAGACCCGTGTGTATTTCCCCAGAACGATTCACAAGTCTATCCGTGAGGCACTTCCGCACGTATAGTCTACGTGAACTACGTAAATAAAGTTACTACGCATGCGCAGTTGAAACGTACCTAAAAATACACAAGGAAATCACAGTGAAAACGGATCTCTGAATACGGTCCTACATTTGGAGGAAGAAGAAAGTGTCTCATAATCTCCTCCTGCATCAATATCCCTGCCCACAGAGGAAGCCCTACTGCATCAATATCCCCGCCCACAGAGGAAGCCCTACTGCATCAATATCCCTGCCCACAGAGGAAGCCCTACTGCATGAAGATGTTGGAGAATCATCTAAAGCAAGATAAGAAAACCCACACACACTGCATCTTTCACCCGACATCTTGACATTGTTTGATTGCATAAATTGGAAAGTTTAAAAGATGTAATCAAACATTGTTATGTACTTTGCAACATTCAGGTATGATCGTTGTACCGTGCACACTTATTGTCTGAATTCATTGGCGTATCTATAATGGGTGCAGGGTGTGCAGTGCACACGGGCCCCTCATAACAGGGGGCCCTGTGGCATGCATCCTGCACCCAGGGTTGGCAGCGGAAGGGGGGCCATTCAGCATCTATTTCTTCCCTCTAAGATATTCCGGAGGGAAGAAATAGATGCCAAATTAGTCCCCCTTCCCCTGCTGTGGAACTGTCCCGATTCGTGGGGCAAGGCTTACAGCACTGTTAAGCCCGGCCCCCTTTTTGGCCCGCAAATCTGGGCAGTCCTGTCTCAGGTAAGGGAAGGGGGGGCATGTGCAAATCCTGCACACGGGTCCCCTCACTTCTTAAAACGCCCCTGTCTGAATTGGTCTTTATCATCACGCGATTTGACCATATATTTGGTGAAAAAGTGTAGTTTGTGACCAGCGTAAGACATCTATAGAGGGACCAGCACATCTGCAACAACAAGCAGCTATTTTGTTTTTCTTTATTTTCTTGCAGCTAATTTTCCTTGCCTACTTCACCCAGCTGGGAGATTGCATACACACTTGTTATCATTACCCACTCAGATATAGCTCTAATAAAAGCAGAGTAGTATGAAAATACCTTGCAGGTAATTAAAAGATAAAATGTTATCAACTTTTCCAAGAAAAGGCTTTTAATGAGCAGAAATCAACACAGCAAGTAGTAATTAACCATATTTAGAAATTAATCAAATCAATTCTTCATTGTGGAGGAAAGCTGCAATGCATACATTGTGACATAGGATTTACTATTATATTGCCATGGGACCAGATCCAGACTTCCGTAAAGAGGGGCGTTTTCCAGTTGTCGGGATCGGCAAACACTACCCTATGTAGACTTCCGATCTGTCCCCATGTTAACTGATGACAAATTGTACAGGTTTTTGAATGCAATGTGCATCCAACATCAGAATACCGCAACCACTGTGCTCAGAGCTCCAAAGGCAGTGATAGCAGGGTCTGAATTTGGTCCATAATGAGTAAATATGAGTTTAACCTAATAAACGTCTTATGACTTATGCTTAGTCTACCAGACATGTCACAGAATTAACCAGATATGTCACTGGAAGTTTCTTAAGTTATTTGGAAAGGAGGTTGCATTGAAATTGTCTAATATTTTAGATTACTTAAATTAGATGGGGGCAAAAAGCATGGCAAGTAATGAAGTAAACAACAATCCATCAGCACCTTCCAAAACCTCTGTGACTCACTCAACGTAACTGGAAAAAAAGGCTAGGACTGGACGCTTTTTGACAAAACTTAGCGACCACTCAACTACGCATCCCTCTTCAAAACAGCTAACCCTGTGCGCCACTTTGACTCCAATGAACACTGCCTACTTGCTAAATGCTTTCACCAGACTCAATCACTTGCAATCTAAGCCAGGGAAGGGAGGGTGGGAAATTTCATGTAGACAAAGAGGACCATCCACAAGTGCTATCTTCTTTTATATGTAAGCCAAATGGGGGAGGTCCCGGATCCTCCTCCACAAATCACCAAATTGCCATCAGTATAGGCTGTACCCCCGTGCAGGTCACAATCAAATAATGAATCTCCTTTGGGCTTATGCAGTCCTCACTCCTTCAATTATACATAAAGTACTTAAAGGCAAGTACCATTTATATAGATTAGAAAGCAGCCTATAAGAAAATATGGTAATGTTTAACTTTTATTAAGAATGCAATAAAAACTATTTATATTTGTTAGGAAAAGGATAATAAATGGATGGATTCAAAACGGTCTCTTTATATGCTTTCACATGATGGGTTAAAAAGTTAGATTTTCTGTAAAAACCAACAATTTTCAACTGTTTGTGCAAAGATAAAGATCTTCAAATGGCACTTGACAGGTAAGTGAAAAGTGTGAAGAGTGATCATTACCAAGATGTACATGTCTTATTATAAACACCCTATTTTTGTGTCCTATAGTAATATGTGTATATAAACTGTGCTATGCGAATGGCAGATGTGTCAGCGTTGTCGTCAACATTATTGTTAGCAATGTGACGGTATATATAAAATACAAAACAAAAATAATAGTCCTCAAAAGAAAAGTTATTATAGCTCCCTACAGTTAAGTTTATCTGTACAAAAAAAAGTGAGCATATAAACATGGCATCCCAGCAATATTCAAATTAGTGGCTCTTTTAAATACTTACCAGTGTTTTCAATTTTATTAGCTTTATTAACAGCTGCTTCGATTGTAACATGGAGAGATCCGGTTATTCTGGGTAAGAGCAATTCTTGTTCCCAATGTAAACTCCGCTGCAGGTTATGTACCAGTTACTTTCCTACATTTAGTAATCACAATCCAAGATACAGTATAGCCTGGTTTGGCTCCAACAGTTCTGGGGTCTATATACATGTATATTTTAGTATATTTAAGTATTTTAGAGTTGGGGGGTGGGGGGTTAAGGTCAGAGGAGTAAATAGCTCTGTAAAAAATCCTGTATAAATGAAATATGGTGGCCAAGAGGGTAAATAGATCTATTTCCTTTTTTATGGTCTATAAGGATGTGCACAATTAGCCTAATCTAAACTCTTAATCAGACTCTAGCTCTGAGTATTATATATATATATATATATATATATAACTACCTTAAATTTTGCGACTAGGTCTGTGGCCGCAGTTGTAATGGGGCTTGCCCCGCCCTGACATCTGATTTACATGGCTACCATCGTAAATTTTTTGCCGACCCCTTTTTTCGTACTGGCCGCCGTACATAACAAAGTTCCGTAAGCATGCCGGTATGCAAGCATAAGAGCTTTGTGCGCATGTACACAAGTTAGATTACAGGGGAATTACGCACACGGCGTGCATAATTTCCCTGTCGTACATTCTTTAGGATCTATCCCAAGACTAAGACGCAGTTTGTATTGTATGGTAGTCACTAGGATGGAGCTTGTATTGTATGGCAGTCACTAGGATACAGTCTGTATTGTAGTGGTAACTAGGGTGCAGTCTCTATTGCATGGTGGTCTCTAGGGTGCAGTGCATATTCTATAGCAGTGACTAGGATACAGTCTGTATTGTATTGTGGTGAATTGGATGTAGACTGTATTGTATGGCAATCACTTGGATGCAGTGTGCATTGTATAGGGGTTACAAGAGTGTGTTCTGCTGTATGACACTTATGTGAGTGCTGCAATGTAAGATGGGCACTGGTATCAAATGCTAAATTGTAAAAGGAGGGTACATATTATAGATTACAGTTGGGTGCCGAATGACCAGTGGATTACCTTAAATGTTTTGGTTACACTTGGCTCCTCATATTCTGTGCCCAGTAAAGTGTGAATACAGATGTAATAAGGACATTGCTTTACTAAAACCGCTTGTATTTATAACAGGGCTGGAAGTGAGGGGGTATATGGGGGTATGCCATACCGTCACCTCTCCCACTGATTTAATTGACAAGCTATAAATCCCCATTCACTTCTTTTATTTCTAAATTGTAATATCGCCACTTCTAAATGTCTATACCACCACTTCTAAATTTCCACTTCGACCACTGATTTATAAAGATGGTGGATGTACTGTATAAACAGCAGTAGTACTAGCGTTGATTTCCTCAGATTCTAGGTCCTTGCTGCCACTGGGTTTTCTTATCATCTTATCTGCTTTAAGCTTGGCTCAATCATTCTGTTTCACTCTCTGCTACCGAAGTAGGAAGGTAAAACATTGTTACAGAGCTGGAATGGAAAGTCATGAACAGCGCTCTAATACATTGATGGTCTGTCTTTATTCTACCCACATTCCACCTCTTTGGTTGTAAAGAGATGTAATTGCCATATATTTTTGAAGCTGTGTTTGTGTATGTTCACTTAATGTGACTGCTGTTTGCTGTGCAACTTAACTTTCAACACATCAAACTAATAGTGTAGTATTCTCTGTGCATCAATCCACAACAGAAAGATTCCTGTAATTGGCAATGAGGAAAAACTGTAGTTCAATCCTAAATTGACGTTTTAACAGAAAGCTTATGCATCTTTTTTGAAACCTTGTATATTCCTATAGTGTGTACAGGTGCATTGTCACCACAAGTACCATTAATACTTACAATATAACAGGCACAAATCGATAAGCATAAAACTTTTGTATTTGCATATTTTTATACTGATAATCAAAAATCAGTTATGTAAACACACCCATAGCATACATTGACAATCACTGGCATGACCTATTGGTTACAAGGCATCATCATTTTATATTTTGTTTTCTGGACCTCTGCAGTGTGCAATAAATACAGAAAAAGCATTATACACACAACTTAGAAGCAGGCCCTTGGGTAAATGCTGTTTAATTCAGTTGTTGGACATACTACATATGGTCTCATAATGGTGAGGGTCGGAATCCCCAGAAATAAAATATCCCTAATGGACATCTTAAATATCCCCTACTCCTGGCTACCTCCCTTTATATATTCCTCCTTTATGTCCTAAACTCAAATACTTATCTGGTGAATGAGTGTCCCTTATGCATCTTTATAGTACAAGCATAAAATAGAAAGAGTTACATTCCAGTGACTTTAAATGTAGCAAACTCTATGTTATCATTGCTAACTAGCATAGGTTAAAGAATTCCTTTCAT
Organism: Limnodynastes dumerilii; assembly: GCA_011038615.1. Classification (NCBI taxonomy): domain Eukaryota; kingdom Metazoa; phylum Chordata; class Amphibia; order Anura; family Limnodynastidae; genus Limnodynastes; species Limnodynastes dumerilii. The sequence goes on along the minus strand of WWET01000549.1, from coordinate 376,146 downwards.
ATTAATGCTTCATAACTATAACTTATTAAGCATGGCTGTTAAACTGCTGTATCTGGAATAACTTGGAACTTTAAAATGGCCTCTAAATATGGTAAATTGTGTACATAACATGATCTGTTTTTCACATACATGAGCAAAGGGTTCTATATTGAAAGCACGACAGACATATTGCTGTTTTTTTCAAATGTATTTTTTAATTTTCCACAATAAAACAATAAAAAAGCAAGATGTATCTTGTTCTTGGTTGCTGCATGAGGTACTTTTTTACTGATAAAAACCCAAATACTGTAAATGTATAGCTTCATGAAAGACAAACACATGAACCAATCCACTGCCATGTCAGCTGCCAGACTTCTACTTGTGATATTGTTAATAATATAGGGCACTCATTATTTTGAAAGGTAAATTGTGCATATTCACGAACCCTGAGGTGTGTCATAATTATGATAAAATATACCTATTACTCTAATACCTATAATTAATTTAATATATAGCTATAACTGTAACTCATTTTTGTAGCATGTGGCAGGAGCAAGACTTACTTCACCATAAATACAAATCAGAAATTTGGTGCTAAATGTTCTGTCTCAAGAGAAGAGAATTAGACATTTTTTGTAACATCAATGTAAATTGCTCTCTTATATTCTAATAGGTTTTAAACCAGTCACATCTTTGTACATAAAAGATTTGGTTAATCATGAAAAAAATGTTTAATGCAATCTTTGGGGGTTAATCATGCATAAAGAACAGATCTAACTGTGCTTATCTCACTTAGATCATTAAGGTTTGCAATCTGTAAAACATGTTTCTCCAAACTGAAGAGATGCTGCTGAAGGTCAAGTTAGTATAATGTCTCGTTATTGAATGAGCCATAGGAGATAAATAGATTGAACACTTTCTGTGGTTTAAATGCCCTAATGCAGAGGCGGCTGACAAATAGAGTAGATACAAAGTACAATTCATTTGTTCCTTTGCTTGTTTCATCTGTCTTTGGGTACACAACACATACACTTAATGCAAGGCATAATAACACGTTTGATTAGAATGCATTGCTTAATACACTCATTAGCAAAGGAAGATCTATAGCTTGGAATGCCTAAAATAGAAAATCAGCTATTTACTGGAATCTTAAAAACCAATATATGCTTTCCCAGAACATGGATGATTAAACAAAAAGAAAAGGAAAATTTAATAAGTCCCAAAAGCACTGTCAAACCTATTTAGCTATTGCTGTATTATGTGAGTGTTTAAGAAAACTGTGTTTTAAATATTATTGTTTCTCTTTATAATCAACAAATAAAAAGCATATCTGTTGTAATATTATATTACTCTCTACAGCCCTGATTATACAAGAACTCACATTAACAATACTTCAATGTTTCTGTCAACTGATCCATAACAGGAATATTATTTTTCCTAGAGAAATTGGAGGTCTGCATTACCCTATAGACCAGTGCTCCATAATCTGTAGCCGGGACCTCTTGCAGTATGACGCTGGCATGACCTTAGGTCACATCAGCATTGCAAACAGTGCCCCAGAGGACAGCACCAGGAGGAAGTAGGAACACTAAAAAAGGTATGTAAAATATAAGGAGACTGGAGACACCTGCTGGGGAATACTAGGGAGGCTGCAGATGCATGAATGGGGGCTACTGGGGAGGCTGCAGACACATGATTGGGGTCTACTGGGGAGGCTTGAGACACATGATGGGAACTACTGGGGAGGCTAAAGACACATGAATGGGGACTACTGGGGAGGCTAAAGACACATGAATGGGGACTACTGGGGAGGCTGAAGACACATGAATGGGGACTACTGGGGAGGTTAAAGACACATGAATGGGGCTTTTGGGGAGGTGGCAGACACATAATGGGGGACACTGCTTTTTTTTTATATATTGTGCTTTTTGTCTGCTGCAGAATTCTAGGAAGAGCTTAGCTGTGCCAAGGGTGAGGAAAGGTTGAGTAACACTGCTATAGACATTCATGCCCTAGGCCAGTACAGTATATGGTGTCAACCAGGTTAAACCTGAATCACTTAACCTTTAGCTATATAGAGTTAACAGGTGTTAAATGTTTTAAGCCAGCAAATAAGTTATTTCTGTCATGCAGGTTTTCCAATAGTCCGAACATTTGAAAAGGTGAGTGTAAAAGGCAGGAATGGTTATTATGGGTAGACTCAATTCCTAAGGGCCAGATTCAGATTTCGGGCTACCCAACTAGAATTAACTTAAAGTTATATCTCAAAAGGGGTTTCGGGCTTCAGTGGGTTTCTGGCTATCTGGGGAAAAGAAGAGAGAGAATTCAAACTGAAACACAAAATAATAATGTATTCTGGTTAAAGACACACAAATATTAAGAGGTTGAAGAAGGAACCAGAGGTGAACACAACTGTAGCTCTGGATTGGTACACTAGTACAAAACAGTGAAGCCAATGCAGATACATTTTGCAGATGAAAAACAATGGGAGGTAGTGGACCTTCAAAGCGCCCGTTGAACCACAGTGAGAAGTTTCAGGTAACACAAACAATGGAGATTCCAGATAAAGCATATTAAATAAGCCTCCATCTAGCCTTTTTACCCCCTCCTTATGTGTGTGTCTCTACAGCCATGCAATCTCTCCACTCCTTGTATGTGTCTACAGACATCCAATCTCCTTACCTCCTTGTGTGTGTTTCTCTACAGTCATCCCTTCCTGCTGTAATGTGTGTCCCTAAGGCCATCTAATCTTCCCCTTTTGTGTGTGTCTCTACAGCCTTCCAATCTCCCACCTCTTTATTTGTATACCCAGCCTTATTTCCCCTTCTTTCTGTGTCCAGCCAGCCTTATTTCCCCCCTTTTATTTGTGCCTAGTTAGCCTTATTGCACCTTCCTTCTGTGTATTCAACCAGCCTTATTGCCCCTTCCTTCTGTGTGCCCAACCAGTCTTATTGCCCCTTCATTGTGTCCAGCCAGTCTTATTGCCACCTCCTTATGTGTGTCCACCCAGCCTTATTGCCCCCTCCTTCTGTATCCCTTCAGCCTTATTGCCCCTCCTTCTGTGTCCAACCAGCCTTATTGCACCCATCTTTATTTGTATCTAGTCAGCCTTAGAGCCCCTCCTTCTGTGTCCAGCCAGCCTTATTTTCCCCCCTTTTTTATTTGTGCCTAGTCAGCCTTATTGCACCTTCTGTGCCTAGGCAGCCTTATTGCACCTTCCTCCTGTGTATTCAACCAGCCTTATTGCCCCTTCCTTCTGTGTGCCCAACCAGTCTTATTGCCCCTTCATTGTGTCCAGCCAGTCTTATTGCCACCTCTTTATGTGTGTCTACCCAGCCTTATTGCCCCCTCCTTCTGTATCCATTCAGCCTTATTGTCCCTCCTTCTGTGTCCAACCAGCCTTGTTACACCCATCTTTATTTGTATCTAGTCAGACATAGAGCCCCTCCTTCTGTGTCCCCTCCTTCTATTGCCCCCTCTTTATTTGTGTCTAGTCAGCCTTATTTCACCTTCCTTCTGTGTGCCCAACCAACCTTATTACCCCTTCATTTTGTGTGTCCAGCCAGTCTTATAGCCCCTTCTTTATGTGTGTTCACCCAGCCTTATTGTCCCCTCCTTCTGTTTGTCCAACAAGCCTTATTGCCCCTCCTTTTGTGTGCCCAATCCGCCTTATTGCCCTTTCTTCTGTGTGTCAAGCCAGTCTAATAAATCTCTCTTTATGTGTGTCCACTCAGCCTTTTTGACCCTCCTTCTGTGTCCAGCTTGCATTATTGCCCCTCTTTATGTGTCCATCCAGCCTCATTGCCCCTCCTTCTATGTCCATTCAGCCTTATTGCCCCCTCCTTCTGTGTCCAACCAGCCTTATTGCCCCCTCTTTATTTGTGTCCAGTCAGCCTTATTGCCCTTTCCTTGAGTGTGTCCAACCAGTCTTATTGTCCCTTATGTGTGCAACCAGCTTTATTGCAACCCAATATTCAGCCTTTTTGCCCCCTCCATGTCCAGTTATCAAATTCCCATTCCTCAACTACTTTCTTTAAGAACTTTATAATAAACTTACCTTTACTTCCTCTCCTCTGGTGTTCACACTGCAGAATAATGATGTTCACGTGACCTTAGGTTACGCTGGAGTCTTCGGATCAGAGCAGCAGCTAGGGATGTAAGTGAAGGCTCTGCCCCCTTGCATTAAGGGGTGGAGTCTGCAGTCACTGGGCCCACCAGGGATTACCTGGTTCCCAGGTGGGCCAGTCTGTATGTACAGTATGGGCCTGATCCAGCCCTACACCCACCGTCACATTTACGGCAGCAGTGTGTAAAAGAATGTATATATAAGAACGGCATACTTTGCCCGGCGTAATCCATGGCTCTGTGAGCGGGCGGGCGGGCAGCTCCGTTACTAAGCTGTAGTTATGGAAGCTGGGTG
>WWET01000549.1:346811-364039 GCA_011038615.1 Limnodynastes dumerilii | reverse complement strand
TTGTTTGTTGTGTGTTTGGGGGGGTGGGGGTTGGACAGCCTATCAGGTGTAGGAATTTTAATGGAATGTCATATTAATTAAGGTCTATCAAAGTTGGTTCTAAAGTAGAATCATATGTCTAATAACACATATTGCTAACAATATGACTGGGATAAAATAATAAATATTAGTCAGGCAATATTTTAGTGGAAATCTCAAAGAACCTTAAAGTTTGTTTTGTCACATAGAAAAACCTGTCTTTCATGTACTGATTTACATATCTTAATTACTTTCTTTCATCTGCATGCAGAATAAGAACCATGAACTGGATTCACACTTAAGCTGTGGCTTCTTAAATACGACCCTTTAGGAAATTACCTACTATGTATGCGTAGTAGGTCATTTATCCACCACTTAGGTACATAGATGTCTTTAAAGACCACACATATGGCTGGATCCAGACTTAAGTAAGTGCTTGAAATTAGTTACTTCTGGGTTAAACCATGCTGATTGCAGGGGGAGTCAAGTTAGTTGTATTCTTTGCATGAAGGGATATATCTTTGAATTGTTTACTGCACACAGATACTGACCAGCTTTACTATCACACACACTGTTAATTAGATAGGAAACATCACCTCTCAGCTCTAATACTGTTTGCAACAGATGAAATATGACTCCCTTGCAATCAACATGGTTTAGCCCAGGAGTAACTAATTTCAAGCACTAACTTAAGTCTGGATCCAGCCCATAGAGAGAAACAATCTCTCAACATTGCACACAAGTCCTGGGTTAAAGCATGAATATAATTAGCACTGGCCAATGTGGACCATAGACAATGGAGGGCTAGAAGGTTGCATGGTGTCACTGAATCTGCCGAGCTTAGGAGAAGCTCGGCAGATTCCTCTGTCTAATTAGTTTTGCCAATCAGAGTGAAGTGAGTAGTGACATTAATATGCATTAAAGTTTATTATTAATTATTAATTTAGCATTAGTTATTTACATGGAAACAACATATATCACAGTGTTGTGCAGAGAATATATAATCATTCACATAATTCCTTGCCTCATTGGTGTTTGCAGTCTGTATTATCCACTATATACCAATGGAGTGTCAGAGAGCAGGAGTACCAAGTAGAACAGTAAATCAATATTGAAAGCACAAGCAAGTAGTGACTTGGTGAAGTCAAATTCCATGACCATAGCACTATGGAGAAGCAATGCAAAACAATATTCTACCATGCTGGGCAGCACAGCGGCAGAAGTGGTTAGTCCTTCTTCCTCACAATGGGCCTGATCCAGACCTACGCCGATGCGCCACAGCGTATTGGCGTTCATTTTGACCGACACTCCCCCTATGCGGGTGTATGACCCCTTTCTTACGCCCGCAGAAGGCTACCCTAACTTAAGCCGGCGTAAGGAAGGGGCCATACGCTCGCACAGGAGCGTATGGCCGCTTAGCCCGCCCTCCCACTTTCATTTAACTAACTCCCCCCGCCCACCTACACTAACCTGAACGTAGCGACGCCGGGCAACATCTGCCCGGTGCATGCGCAGTCAGCTTTTCAGCCGATCTTACGCTTACGCCCGCCATCCTAGTGACGGCAGGCGTAGGTCTGGATCAGGGACAATGTTTCATCTACAATACTCTGGCTCTCGCTGCTCTGATTTCCTCCTACACTCCAAAAACACGCCAATAAATTAATTAACTCTAGTCTGTGGCTCTTTGTGCGTATGTTATATAAATCTCAAACTAAATTGAGGGTAAATAGGGTCTAGGGTCAGTATAGTTTTAAATAAACAACTGGGCAGACTGGATAGGCCATGTGGCTCTTATCTGCCGTCACTTTCTATGTTAGGCAATTGAGAATGGGGCAGGTAATATGATGGAACTATATAAAAACCTTTTAACAATAACTAAAATAAAATATATGTATTTAAGCAACTTTTAATAAACTGGGACTATTGCCATTTCAATAGCTTGTTTATTATCACAATACCCCAGCTGCCTATTTCAATCTGCTGGGAACTCTCCACAACAATACAAAATGTCTCCTTTTTCCAAACATCATAAAATATAATAAAAAATAAATAGAGACGTTTGTAGATAAATGTACTGCAAGTACCAAGACACCAGCACATGCACAAGCAGAGAGAAAGGAAATGAGGAAAAAACTGTCACCCAACCAGCAGTTATTCGTCATGTCACTAGCAGCTATAACCTAAATCCCAGACAAACATTTCTAGTTTTGACACCAAAGAAAATGGATACTGAATTCTAGTAACAGGAATCAGATGCAGGCCTTACTCAATAGAGAAAGCCACATGATGTATGAGAAGGTTAGGATTATGATTAAGTCAATGTTATCTATAAAATACTCTTCTGACAAGGGTAGATTGAATTATTAATAAGCAGGGAATGCCAGTTAGATTTGTTTCTCTGTGGCAATGGAGTTAACATTTCTATTGATCAAAATTATTCTATTACTATTTCTTTAACAATTGTGTTTCCTTAAGATAGATTTTATGACTGTTTTTTTTTTCTTGTCCTATTGTGTAGGAATGATTACTCATGAGCGGAAAAGATTTTTAAATTCCAGATTAAAAATTTGGCTTTATATTTCAATTCTTTCAACTGTATAGGTCAGTGGTTTCCAAACCTGTCCTCAGGGCTCCCCAACAGTACATGTTTTCCAGATCTCCTTGCTGGAGCACAGGTGTGTTCATTATTGACTGTTTAAAAGATCAACAGGTGGTATAATTATATACCATGTTCTGTAGAGAGATCTGAAAAACATGCACTGTTGGGGAGCCTTGAGGACTGGTTTGGAAACCTATGGAATAGGTAGACCATGAGGGAAGGCAAAGTGGGAGGGGGGTGGATGTATGCACCTTTTATATATTTTACTTGTGAGTATATTTTTATATCACATTGCACATTGGCAATAAATGTCTACACTAGGGCTCTGTGCCTCCGAATCTTTCATGTCTACCCATGCACTCCAGGACCCGTTGCTGAGATTGACAGCCGGAAGAGGGATAAGCAGCAAAGCAAACAGATGATGTGGAGCACATGTGCAGCCGCAGCACATCGTCATAGGAGAATTGAGCATCAGGACACCGCCTTGAAAACCCCGGAGATACCATCTACCAAGAGTAACTCTGGACTTCAGGACTTCAAAAGAACGGACTATATAGGAACAGAGGATATCCACACAAACTGTGAGCAATCTTTCCTTAAATGCGTTCTTTATATTTTAATGGACACAACGATGCACTTTGTATATAGACGATATACAGACTGCATAAAATGATGGGCCTGCCAGAGTTGTTACAAGAAGATAGGTGTTTGTTCCCCTCTTTCTTAATTAGACTCACAGATGTGCACAAGCCAGCACTTACTCCTGTGATTGCAGGTGGGAGCGATGCGACTGATGCTGCTGACCTCTTGTCATCTGTCAACACCTGACGCCATGGGTAACTGCGACACACAGGCTCTGTGCACAGTGTGTTGCCATGGTGAACGGGAAGCTGGAGCAGCATAGAACTCGCTGATGTCAGACCAGTTTCATAGGAACATAGACATAGAAACAGAAAGTGACGACAGATAAAAGCCACATGGCCCATCCAGTCTGCCCATTTGTTATTTAAAACTATAGTGACCCTAGACCCTATTTACTCTCAATTTAGTTTAATATCCTTATATTTATCCCAAGCATGTTCTACTGTGTTAGCCTCAACCACCTCAGATGGGTTATTACAATTATCTATCACCCCTTCAGTGAAGAAATTTTTCGCACATTTCCTCTGCATCTACCACCCTCCGGTTTATATTCATGTCCTTGTGTTCTATTACACCTCTTCCTTTGAAAAATGCCACCCTCTAGCCTGTCACATATTATATTCCCCCTCTCCATTCTCTGCTCCAAGCTATACATGTTTAGTTCCTCTAGACTCTCTTGACATGTTTTGTGACACAGGCCATGTACCATTTTGCTCTTCATTGCACAGTCTCTAATGTATTTATGTCCTTCTGAAGATATGGCATCCAGAATTGAACACAGTATTCTAGGTGAGGTCGTACCAATGATCTATAAAGGGGCATCACTACTTCTCTCTTTCTGCTACTAATTCCTCTCCCTATGCAACCAAGCATCTGACTTGCCTTTCTAATTGCTTTGTTACATTGCTTGGCTACCTTTAAGTCACTGGAAATAATGACTCCTAGATCCCTTTCCTCCTCGGTAGATTCTAATGTAATGCCATTAAGGAAATATTGAGCCTTTGGGTTTTTGTGCCCCAAGTTTTTGCATTTTTTGGCATTAAACTGCAGTTGCCACAGTCTTGACCATTCCTCCAGTCTACCTAGATCATCCCTCATTTTCTGTAACTCACCTGGCGTGTCTACCCGGTTACATATCTTGGTGTCATCTGCCAAAAGGCATATTTTCCCCTCAATACCACAGGCAATATCACCTATAAAGATATTAAATAGCACTGGTCCATGTACAGAGCCCTGGGGTACTCCACTGGTTACCTTACTATCCCCAGAAGAGATTCCATTTACTACAACCCTTTCTATCCTGTAACCAAGATTGTATCCATGCAACTAGCTTTAAGTCCAACCCTAAAGTTTCCAGCTTATTTAACAGTCTTCGATGTGGCACAGTGTCAACAGCCTTGCTAAAATCTAGATAAGCTATGTCTACAGCTCCCCCTTTATCTAATACTTTACCAGTCAAATCAAAAAATTCAATAAGATTTGTTTGACATGATCTTCCCCCAGTGAATCCATGCTGCTTGGGATCCTGTAAGTTACTTGATTTAAGATACTGTACAATTTGTTCCTTTAACAGTGTTTCCATCAATTTCCCTACTACTGATGTTAGACTCACTGGTCGGTAGTTTGATGCTTCTTCCCTACTTCCACTTTTATGCATAAGGACAACATTTGCTATTTTCCATACCTCTAGAATCACCCCAGTTATTAGTGACAGCTTGTGAATAATTCAGTTAATGGTTTTGCCAGCACCCCTCTAAGTTCTTTTAGTATCCTCGGATGTATGCCATCTGGTCTCATTGATTTATCCACACTCAGCTTTGAAAGTTCTTTTAATACCTGAGAAAGTAGTAGTAATTTCCTCCTTTGTATTAATAGTATTTATATTAAATGTGGTCCCTTCCCCTCTCTTTCTGGCCAGCACACCACAGGTGAGTAATCAACTCTTTTTAAATAGTGTCTGATTTTATTCACTTTATTTCTTATACCCCTTTTACATCACCACCAAATACTCGGGTTTTTCTCAAAAAACCTGGCTCTCAGCAAATTCTCGGATATTTGGTGGTGATGTGAAAGGGGTACTTCCGGTCGACCCGGGACAAAAGACCCGGGATTTTGACCTGGGAATAAAGAAGGGTTTTTCCCGGGTCCTACCCCGGAAGGGTGGCGATGTGAAAGGTTCAGGGTTGTTTTGCAACCCGGATTTTTCACATTGCAACCCAATTGGATGGCAAAACAGGCAGCGTATGATGACATCATCATATGCTGCCTTCTTCAGACTCTGAAATGGCGCACTGGCATGAAGAAGAGATGCAGGAGCTGCTGAATATAAGGGCAGAGGAGTGGATAAGAAAGCAGATATCGTGGACTGTCAAGGACGCCCATATCTACCACAACATAACAAAAAGACAGAGGCATAATAAAAAGTCAACAGCAAGTGGTTGAAACAATTTACAAAATACCACGAAAGCAGAAACAAGAGTGGGATTGGCCAAGTGTCCTGGCACTTTTATGATCTTTCTAATACAATATTTGGATGCTCTGCCACTTGTAATCCTGTGGCTCTTTCATCGTCCATAAGTGGCCACAAACAAAGCAGTTCACAGGCAAGCAAGGCATCCCACCCTTCCTCGCCATTAATGTTTGAGGATGATGAGACAGAGCCGGAAGATTCCAGCAGGGATGCATCCTTTAGCACAGAGGAGCCCAATCTATATAGTGCTGTTGCCAATCAAATTGAGTAAAATTTTAATTTAAAAAAAATTTGCTGTGAATAGAAAAGTCCAGAATAGTCTGCATGCAATTTGTAAGTCCAGAAAAGTCTTTGTTTTGAATAGAAAAGTCAAGAATTTTCTTTGCATGCAATTTGTAAGTCCAGAAAAGTCTTTGGTATACTAAAAAGCAATATTGTCTTTTATTGCTGTGTTTTCAAATAGGTTAGTATTTGCAGTAGTTTGTGTGTTTGTTTTTACAGTATCTTTGTTTTTCATTTTTTGTCTTTACAGCTCGCCGATCTCAAACATCCGTTGACGAGCCTGTCTCCTTGTGAACTGTGCACAAAAAAGGTAAGCATCATGTTTTGGATGATAAATGTGTATCATCTTCTAGAATGACTTTTTCTCAGAAATAGATGTAATGGTTTTATTAATATTTTTAGGTCATCAATCTAGAAAATGCGTCCAAGAAGAGCCGGTCCATACACACTTGGAGCCACATCATAGTAAGTTACAGCACAGTCAATGTAAAGAGGGCAACAGTTTTATTGGGCATCAATGCTGATGTGCTGGTAATTGTTTTTAGGTGATACCTCAGACGATGTCATGGAAGAGTATGGTCTCGTGCAAAGTTTATCTCAAAACAGTAAGTATCATTTTTTTGGGTGGGTGCACTCAGGCATGAAGGTGCAGGAGCTGCTCAGCATAAGGGCTGATGAGGAGATAAGGACACAAATATCTGGGATTGTCAAAGATGCCCATTTAAAGAATAAAAGTGGCACAGAAATAAACAATGTATAAAGAAACTAAATTTAACTATTACCTAAAATATGTCCTAAATAACTACAATACCTAAACTATAACTATAACAATCTTAATAAATAACTATTACCATAACCATAACTATATAAATAACTAGCTAAAAAAAATTAATAATAACCAAATTATAACAATGTAAACTTTTCTAACTATGTAATTCAAAACTAACTATAACACTAACCTAAAAAATTAAAACAATGTATACAAGTAAAGAACAGGTTCAAAATAACAACTACAAAATGCATGAGAACAGTAATAGTAATGTGTGTTTTTGTTTTTTTTTACTACAGCCATTACCACACTGTCAAACAATCCTGATGAGCCCTCAACTTCTACAGGATTGCATGGAAATAGTAAGTTATTTTCATGTATAACAATTTGTTGCTGCTTGCAAGAAGTGCAGGAGTAATGAAGCCTCAAGCACATGGCTTAATAAACAGCTGCTTAATTTTGCATAAAATCAAAACTCTGACAATGTTTCTAAAGTCATTTGTTTTCCCCCTCAGTTTTTAACGTTCCTAAAAGAAAGAAGTGCATGACCAAGGTGGAAATAGCAACTAAAGCTATGACTGCAATCATGTTGGAACAACTGGACACAATGGACAAGGTGACGCAGAACATCGATGAGAACGAGGATGAAAGAATGGAAAGTCTCTTCCAGCATGAGAGGCAGCTACAAGAAAACTTTCTAGACAGAATCACTACCATTACCAGAAAAAACTGTGAAGCCAATATGAACTTCATAGAAAGAATAGGTTTCATCAAACACACCCCCCATCCCCCACCCCTTCCTCGTACCAACCTTACCAACTAAGTGGGCAACCTTTCCCTGCCTACCCTCCCCATGTTTACCCTCCAGCACCTCAAAATCCACTATCAACCCAAAACACACCTGCTCCTCCCCAAGAACAGCAGTATCCTCCAGAGCACTATCCACACTATCAGCAACTGTGATTTGTTGTGATGATTTTCTTATACCAATATTTCCCCATATTGTTGTCTTTTTATATATTTTTATATGTTCTTCAAATTGGTTTACAAAAAAGCACTTTAATTTAAAAAAACAAAACAAAAGCATATTATTTCTAATATCCTATAGTTCTAAGAATAATAGCACTTGTAATAAACAGGTTATGTTTTCTAAAAGTTTATTTTTATTGATTGAAAGAAGAAAGGTTGTTGGTTAGGGCTGTGCGGAATGCTTTCCGCATTCGAGGTATAATGCCTCACTTGGCTCAGAATAAGAAAACAGCTGAGGTAGTTCTGAGTCCAGAAAGGTCCATTCTGGTAGGAAGTGCTCCTTGTGCATTTCACAGATGTTATGTAAAATGTAGCAAGCTGGCACAAATTGTGTTTCAATGTCCGCGTGCTTTAACAATCGCCGCCACCTTCACTTTAAGCGGCCAAAGGCGTTTTCCACCACCATCCGAGCCAAGCTGAGTTTGTGGGTAAAGCGCACTTGCTCCACAGTAAGATGATGATGCTGGGTGAATCCCTTCATTAGCCAACGCCGCAAAGGGTATGCAGCATCCCCGATGATGTGCACGGGGATCTCCGCTCCGTTCACAGTCTTTGACTTCTGTAAAGAAATATATGCATGCTTAGTCTCATTTCTTAATACCAAGAAAAAACCTAAAGACCAAGGGTGGTATAATAGGGTATAATAAGCAGGTTTTATAAGTAGGTATAGGAGGGACAGGGGTTAGTCATTATAGCAGGTGATATAAGCAGGCACAGGAGGGACAGGGGGTATAATAACAGGTTTAATCAGTTACAAGATGTACAGCGGTTAAGTTATTTATTTACCTCTGTGGGGATCAAGTATCCTTCTCGGCCAGGTTGTAGAGTTTCGAATTTGACAAGACTAGGGCTTCATGAGAACGTCCAGGCCACCCAACAAAAGCATCTGTGAAGCTGAACATAGCATACCTTTAGCATTCCAGTACACTACATATAATTACAGGTATCATTGGAACTTATGCTTACCAATACTTGTGGTCAACAACAGCCTGGAGAACAATGGAATGTCAGCCTTTCCTGTTATGGTAATCCGCTGGATTCTGCACAGGGGCAATGATGGGGATGTGTGTCCCGTCGAACGCTTCAGCACATTACAGATAGGCACGTCTCAGGAAGCCGGCAATGGTGTCATCCAGACGATCTCCCTCAGGCAAGCAGATAATGCGCTGATACAGTGCTTCCAGGAAAGCCTGCGTCACCCTAATGCCCGAGATTGCAGATGGTCGAAATCTCAACTCCGAACATGCAGGACATAGTGCGATATTCCCCGGGGGTTGAATACCCCCACAACACAATGGCTAGCCTCCTCCAGGGTGGAATGGGGATCCAGAAAGCTGTGGTCTGTCTGGTCAGCACTGGGGAGATGGCATCAAGCACATACTGAAAGGTCCCACGAGACATCCTAAAGTGCGCAATCCACAGATCCACCTCAAAGGCTTCCACTGTAACCCAGAAAGCTTCAGCGTGGTTGCGATTTTGGGCCCACAACTGCGGTTACTGAGGGTGGTGTAGTGCAGAATGGACATCTGAGTGGCCTTAATGTATGCACTTCTCCTGCGCAAATATCGCTGTCGTCTCTTCCGCAAATCAACCAGAAATTGTATCCGTTTCCTCACCATGGAAAAGACAGCGTATATGCAATTTACGTAGCGAAACGCTATGTAAATAGCGTACAAAAACTACTATGCATGCCCAGTAACTACAAATGCTTATTTACGGATGGACGGGCACAGAAAATGCAAGTATAAATGCGGGCCCATGTCACAATGAACTATATGACACAATGTAATTAGCTGCAACAGGGTGTCATTTGCTGTCTCAAACAGCAAAATGATCAACAAAGCTATGGTCTCAGAGCTAGAAACAACTAGTTCGCCAGCCATCGTCAAAATAATGCAGCTAAAATGGCCACCATGTACTGACATCATCATTGTGTGCAACAGTAAATTCCCCTTTCAATGACATCATTTCAAGCAGCCAATAAGAGCTAATTTCTACAATGATTGACAGTTGCTAGACAGGGCAGACCCGGGAAATTCATTGGTGATGTGAAAGGGTCCGACCCGGGAATTTCCTGGGTTTTTGGTGTTTAAAAAGGTGTCTTTTTTTTGACCCGGCATTTCTTTCCCAAAAACCTGGGTTTTTCAGAGTTGGTGATGTGAAAGCGGCATTAGACTGGTATTTATCTTACAACGCTCAGTATGTCGCCCTACATCATAATTACGGATATCTTCCAAAACAGCTGTTGGTGTTTAGTGAGCACTACATGGATATGAATATATTGTGCTGGTTTACATAGCTGTTTCCTTTCAGACTTTCTGGACATTGGACTGATTTATTATTTTGATATAAGGATTGATGGACATTTCTTATGGATTCTTATGCTGCTTATATACTACTCAAGTCCATTACAGCTGCTGGTAGCCCGTATTTCACTTAATGGAGCTTTGCATAGCTAATGATATGGGACCGTATTCCCACTTAAGAAAGTGCTGCTTTTTCCGTGCATAGTTTTAGGATTGGTTAAACTGCGCATACATAGTAACGTTTTTTACGCAAGCTACGTAGGATTTTGACACAGGAATCCATTAGGCACGAACTTCAATTCCATGCTTAGTGAAATACGTACGTAAGGGCGTGCCAGTCCTCCGTAAGTAGGAAATTACAAAAAATGGAAAGTATTTAAATAGCCTATTAAGGGCGCGGTTAGGAAAGTACGCACGTACACGTACTTAAGCAACTTAAGCAAAAATATAAGCACGAAGAGTTAAGGTTGCCCTATGGTGGCAGAAGTCAGCTAAAATCTGTAAGTACGAGGGGAGTGTCATGGGTGTTGCTCTGCCACTTAGGCGCGTATTTTTGCGAATCCGTGCATACTTATTTCACTCTTAAGTGTGAACACGGTCCATGAACTTTAATGCACTTTGTCTTGCACTTGGTCACTTTTATTGATTAATGGTGGAATTTGCACTTGAGAAGTATAAGTATTTCATTAAATGATGTTTAAATATACAAGAGGAGTGCTGGCTTCTGTATGCTCTATACAAATACTGACAATATCTATATATATATATATATTTTTTTTTTGTGTGTGTGTGTGTGCGAGTGTGTGTGTATGCGTGTGATGGTCACTTACCTCTTTTCTGCTTCTCACCTCTCTGACTGATATGCCTAGATATATCTAAATAAATCCAAAGAACTGCACTCCCCTCCCATGAATAACTGTCTTGAGTTATACAGTTTTGTATATCCTCCAGCAATTATTAGGACTCACCATCACCTGCGATAAAGCTGACATGTGAACTGCTGGGTAGCCTTGTATTGGGGAACTGCTTGCAATATTGAGGTTATGTGCCCTTTTTCCTTTTAATGTCAATTTGTTTGTGCTTTACTCCATAGCGATTATCTAACAT
This sequence comes from Limnodynastes dumerilii, assembly GCA_011038615.1. Classification (NCBI taxonomy): domain Eukaryota; kingdom Metazoa; phylum Chordata; class Amphibia; order Anura; family Limnodynastidae; genus Limnodynastes; species Limnodynastes dumerilii. Next base: position 352,817 of record WWET01000549.1, on the reverse strand, counting down.
GGGCCCTGGAACACTTGTTACAGGGTTGCCTGGCAACCCAGCTTCTCAACCATGACGCAGGAGGAGGGTGCCGCCCCGAAAACACATCGGGTAACCATGGTTACTGCTCACTTCTGGTCGGGATGGATGAGGAGTTCCCTGGGGCCCTGATTGTGTCCCAGGTGACCCAGTGGGGAGCTCTGATGGTGCGGTGGCTGTGGGCCCATGTACTGGTATGGGCCTCGGTGCCGTGGCACCGCCGGTAGTTCCGCCCCTGATATCACCTTTACAATTAAGCTGTTTTTCATCAGCATTTATTGTTGTTTAAAATGTTCTATGTCCTTGTATGGTGATGACATGTTGCTATCCAGCCTTATCTGTACAACCATATTTACTATATTTCTTTTTCTTGGAAGTGTCTGACATTTGTGGTTTTTCAAATAATTGAAGTTTCTATTTTTGTTTAGGTCTCCATGGAACTATAGTGCATGATATGAGATTTATTGCATATAAAAGTATATTTTTGAAAATGTTTCATCTATATTTATATTAATGACTTGTTATATGTTTAATATAAACAGAATACATACATTTATATTTATTATACATATTTTATAACATTTTTATATTATGCTTAAGCTTGCTAAATTTTGATACATCTATAATGCTTGCTGTGGCTGTCATATCAATAATTTTTTTATTTATTAATTAAAATTTTCTATTTAATTTTGATTGTAAAGTAGTAAGTAGTGAGACGCTAGTCTAATTGTGACACTAGGGATTAATTAATCACAATCAATTTAATACAATTTATTACATGAAGCTGACCCACTGAGCACACTCTTTAAATAAACCTTGTTGGAGAAACGTGTCACAGGGTCATACACTTCCATCAACTAAATAAGCCAGCACCGTTTACATTTATTAGAGATTTCCAGCACTTTATTCACCAACTCTATATATTCAGTGTGTATAGTCCATACACTCAGATCTCTACAGCACGAGCAGTCACTGGTGTGGAAACCGTAATTATCATGGAAGTGATGTAGAAAAATATTTAAACATTCATTTGGAGGCCATCTGCATTACAGCTGACATTGCAGCTCACGCTAATACTGGGAAGCCTCACCCTGATGAGATTGTGGGACATCTGTGTACAGATCCGGGAAGGGCATACCGTTGCAGCGGCCGAGGCTCATGCTAACACATGGAATTATTCACTATCGGGACCACATTGTGAGTGTTTATGAACCATCACTCTTTACCCTCCACTTGATTTTATCTTTATATATCCACACAGTTACGATCTTGGACCTACTATCCTCCAATACACATTGGATTTCAACTAAGTACCATCTGTTTTTGTTGATTAACCCATTTAAAAAAATGCCATACTTACCCATTAAAAAAAAAAATGTCTAAAATAGCTGTCTTAGAGACAGCGAACTATAACCTTTCAGCTGTCTCCACTTCTAAAACAGCCATTTCTTTTTTTCTTTATCATCATCACCTACAAAAAAGACTATTCATTCTATCAATTGCTGATATTTTAGTTGAATTATTTAAAATTTATACACTGAAATACTTTAATTGTGCTTCAACAGTTTGATTAAGTGATCTCCACTTTTTATACGTTTCATTTTCTAAACATGATAGTATATAGTTGAGAAAATATTGCAACATGAATTTTATTATAAATGTTAATATAAATTGATCTGTTAGCATTTCCATTAGGTAATTGCAATGGTAACAAATAAATATAGGATTTGTGTACAATCTCTTTATCTCCTTTTCTGTAGTTAAAAAGGGTCATGCATTTTTGTAAATTTTGTATTAATTATTACTATTTTTTTTGGGGGGGGGGGGGAATTTAGTGCTTTTGGAATTATAATAAGCATTTGGATGGTAACACTTTAGTTTTCTTTTTAATAGGAAAGCAAATAATGATCTAAATCCCAATATTGACAGTCACATACACTCATCAATTTACTGTCTGTTTACGACTTCATAAATAATCACCACCATTCATTGTATTAGCAATTGATCATGCTTTTAGTAAGCTAAGTGTCCGTGAATAATAGTGGTCATTAAATGCCTCAGTTATTTTATTTACTTGTTTTTCTTTTTTCTTTTGTGGGAATTGACCATGCAAAGTCCTAAATGAGTATCATAAATAAGGCTTAGAAGCGCTAAATATATTAGTGTCACAATTAGATTGCTTAGGGGACCCCATCCATTTATTCTCTCTTTTTTATCTCATTGTGATATTTTTTTTTAAATCAAGTAGTTTTTATTGATTTTGAAGTTTTATGAAAACAAATCAAACAATACAAAAACCCCATATAAAGAACATTAAGGGGTATACATGCAATACAAAATTAACGTAAAGAATACAGTGTAACATTCTTAGTAATGGTGTACTATGCCATAGGAACAGTAACATTATTATATAATCAGAGAAGTCATCTTTGCTTAGTGAAAAAGAAGAATTATAAATGAAATAAAGATCTAGGTAGCATCAGAATCAGATGCTGTGCCGAGCTGTGGACCATACGGTGTCACACCAATATTGTAGATAGAGTCTATAGGGGTCTATACTTAATAAAATTTATCCGGGGCCCCCCTAGTTTGGTATACATGTTTTTCATGAGCCAAAGTGTCGTTAACTAATAGTATCCAATCTAACAGACACGGGGGCTCAGCAGTCAACCATCTGCGTGCAATTACCACTTGTGCCAGGGTATATAGGGAAAACAGATACCTGTGGGTGGTTTTATCTATGGCGTCCACCAGAGATAGACCAAACAAGCAAATCTTGGGGTCAATGGGTAGTGAGATGGATAGTGTACTCAGGGAACAATCCCAGGTCAACTTCAAAAATCATTAAACTTTGCAGCAGTTCCATAGTAAGTGCCAGAAAGTACATGGGGAGGTTCCACACCTTATACAACGGTCATTTGTATATCTACCCAGTGGAGCTAGTCAGTGCGGTGTAAGATACACTCTGTGCAATATATAAAAGTGGATCTGTTGAAAGCATATAGAGGAGGTGGCACATCTAGTTGAGGCTAATACTTCTGACCAGTCCTCATCCTCCATGTTCCCCAGATCTTCCTCCCATCTATTCTATAAGACCGTCAGGTTGTCTGTCTGGGCAGTGCATAAGGTGGAGTAAATCGTTGATATGGCACCTTTAAGTGACAAACCCTCAAGCAACTGCTTGACAGGGGAGGGTGCTATGCAGGGATTAATATTCTGAAATGGTGAGTTCAGTGCGTGGCAGATTTGTAAGTAGCGAAAGAATAAAGTGGGTCATGTGATATTTGTCATTACTTCTTTTGTTTTTACTGTATTTATAGCTACAAATATATTATTAGCAGAATATAAATATGTATAATAGTATTAAAATAAACTGCAGCACACAATCATTCTATAAAAGACTGAGTAATAAAATTTAAACTTAAGCTAGCAGGAAAAGGATTTGAGAAGTGACCCACAGGTCCAGAATTCATGTTGAAAATGTATTTGTAATATAAATAACTGTTCATTTGTAATGTGAATAATAGAGTACATTTGCCGTGAGTAAATAATAAATGAATCCTGTTGCGCAGACTAAGGAGAAGTTTCTAAAGCACAGATGGCATTTCCCCATTAAAAGTTGTATTGTAATTCTGTTGCGCCAGATCATTGTTGAGAAAAATAGTGTGAACGAGCAGTAGAAGCTAACAGAGCAATACAAATGCTGATACTAATAAAAAAAAAATGTTTGCTTAAGTGAACTTTTCTGCTGGATAGAAGTGTCAAATTGAAATGTTCAGCAAATTCATTTTACCTCACGTATTACAACAGATTGTTCCATTTATACTCATAATGACAGATGTTTTAATTACACTTTTTAAATGATACTTTTCTAATTATGCACACGTCAAAGCATGTTACCGGAGGCAAGAAAAACACAACATTTTTACAAAGGTATACAAAAGGTGAAGATGTAACTATTATATCTCAAAAAGTATTTTACCCATTAAGATGACATTTTCACCTCTTCGCAGGGAATCGTCTGTTGATGCTGCATGACAAATTTTAAGTTTAAAGTGGAAAATATTGTAAATTTTTTCCACTTCCTTTGTTCAACGTCTACATGTTGTGTCAGTTTTTTTAGGTAGGCATAACCTAGTGCACAGGGCATACTAACATTAGCTGTTTTTTTGTTAGGTAGAAAATGGTCCTGGGGAGTGCCTATGGGGGGCTGAGATATGTGAATAAATTACAGTTTTTTATACAGTTTGGGAAATTATGCCCCATTATAAATATAGGAAATTTTTATAATGTTGTATGTGTCAGCCCTGGGTGCACTCAAGCTTCACATAAGAGGAACAAGATGGCTGACTTCTCTCCCTTAGATTTTCTCCTGTGTTCTGGCAGGGAAATCAGCAATATTACATTTATATGTGTGTGTATGCAGTGAACGGCACTCACTGATTTTAAATGAATGACAAGAGGTACAACCACAATTCCTCTTGCTATTAACTTAAAGTCAGTGAGTTCTGTTCATTCAAGGCTGGAATAACAGTGCGGATTAACAATAAGACTGAGGCCTCCATTTGAATCCAGGTCTATTTAATCCAGTCTACAGCAGCAGCTAATGGGATGACAGGCTGTCCAGAGATTGCATGAATGAGGTTCTGAAACACAATTCTTCTCTTCTCTTTCTCAGATGAAAGGGAAACAGTTTGGCAATTAGTCCCACCCATTAACTGATCATTTGGCTAATTTGCCAGCCACTTCTATGCTGAGAATCTAATTCACTTATCATTGTTCTGATTTTGCGGCATCAGTTATTCCCTGCATTGTGATTGGCTTAGTTGTTTTTTACAGGAAATGTACTTTTTAGGTTGCTGACTCATGTAGCTGTCATATTACATGAACTTCAATTCCCAGAAGGCAATCTGTCTGGCTCTCCAAAAACTTCCTTCCTATGTGGGCTGTAGATGTTATATATCTAAGAAAGGAGTTTGTCATATACAATAATTCAATGTTATATTTAACAAATTACTTTCCAAAGTCACCATTTAAACAGCTGAGGAATCTTGTAATGTTTAACATTCCCTGCTTTGTTGAACTTTAATAATATATGAAAATAGTAAATAGTATATACTGCAATTCAGATAGTAATATTCTACAAATGTGAAGAAGATTTTAATGTACCTAAAAAAAAAAGTAGCACAATGTCTGGCTGGCATATTTATTTATGCTTTGTACAGCTAGCCATTTATATGTGATGGTATAGTTTTTGACAGTATAAGTCAATTTGTCAATCATTCAAAAATACTATTTAAAAACATTAACCATCAATAGATGGGGCTAGTAAATGCAAGTGTTCGGATTAATTTATTTGTATTTGTATTTTAATTTTATTGTTTTTATCACAAGGATGTCTTTTTTATTGCATTGTGGTTGCAAGAATTCTGCAATCATTGGGATGCAGTGTGTATTCTGTGTAAGGTCTCTAGAAGGCAATGTGTTTTTATAGTGGTCATACGGCAATCATTATGTTGCAGTCTATGTTGTATGGTGGTCACTAGGATGCAGTGTGTATTTTATGGCAGTGACGAAGATGCAGTGTGTATTGTATTTCAGTTGATAGGATGCAGTCTGTATTGTATGGTGATCACTAGGATGGAGTCTGTGTTGTATGGTGGTCAGAAATGTTTTTTTTTAAATAGAGTCTGTTTATTAATTATTCATGGTATATTTTTTAAGGTTCGGGTAATGGAATGCAAAACATAAGGGTGCAAATTCATAGTTTGCAGGGGAGGCACTGACCACCCTTGAACCATTTCTGCGTGTGACAGCTGTAAATCACTTGCACAATAAGTGATTCATAATGGTGAAGTGGAGCAGTGATTATTTTTATGCCTTTCCTTTTCTTTCTCTCTTTTATATATATATATATATATATATATATATATATATCTGTATTTACCTATATTTGTGTGTGTGTGTGTGTGTGTGTAGATATATATA
>WWET01000549.1:313886-324649 GCA_011038615.1 Limnodynastes dumerilii | reverse complement strand
GTAAGTGAAGTGAACGCCGATACGCTCTGCTTTAGTAAGCACAGCGCATCGGCGTACCTCTGGATCAGGCCCAGTATAACATACATCTACCAGACCAGTGCAAACTGGAAACTAGGAAGAAACTGGGTTATAGCTCTGTATACTTATCTTTAGGGTAGCCTTCAGCCGGCGTAAGGAAGGGGCCATACGCCCGCACAGGGGGAGTGTCAAGGTAAGTGAACGCCGATACGCTCTGCTTTAGTAAGCACAGCGCATCGGCGTACCTCTGGATCAGGCCCAGTATAACATACATCTACCAGACCAGTGCAAACTGGAAACTAGGAAGAAACTGGGTTATAGCTCTGCAGTATATACTTATCTATACTTATACCCCTCACAGACACAGTATAACATACATCTACCAGACCAGAACAGACTGGAAACTAAGAGGAAACTGGGTTATAGCTTAAAGTATATACAGTTAAGGTACACATAAGTGAATGACAGGGGCATGTACTCCCCCTTCCATGCAGACTTTCAGACCCCTGCACTTACGGAGGGCATGCGGGGTCTGGATTTGGTCTGTAGTTAGTAAATCCAGACCTAAAATATATCTTTCTGATATAATGAACAACAGTCTTTATTTCTATATTATTTTAGCATGTCATTTTTTTTTTACATTTAAAGCAGTTGGAAACCATGAAATAATACTGAAAAAAATTCAACTAATGTGCCAAATAAGAGAGTTCACTCATTGGGCCCGATCCAGACTTAATAACTGCAGGCAACTTACGCACGCTATACGCATAGGTCAAATGTTACATTTGTACTGCGCATATAAAATACTGCAGTTGTGCATGAAAGTCTTGGACGTATGGAACTAGTCTCTGTATATCTATTACTTCCATATGGAGGGGGTATTATTTAAATCGTTATTATAATATGTGCTGAGTTTAGCCCTTACATAGGATTGTCTTGTCCACATGTTTACCCTTACTTGCGGATAATATAAGGAAGGGTTCTGCTATTAGGTCTGGATCAGGCTTCTTAATTACTTCTAGGGCGTGTAAACAATGTTAAACAAAATGGTGTTGCATGAAAGACAGGGACATAAAAGGCAGAAGTAATCTATACATACACAAAGGAAATAGTGCCCAAGCATAATGCTATTATCCACTATCTAACTTGCATTCTGTAAAATAAAATTCACGAACTTTAGTTACACATATTTGCAAATAACCTAAGGGTGCTGGTCCGCAGAAGCTATATTAGAGACCTTAAGGGGTGCCTCTAGGTATATTTAGCTTTCAATTTAAGAAACAAATTCAGTTGTTTTCCTCTATTCTTAAAGCTCAACATTTTTTATAGGTTGAAGTTGCAAAAAGGGGACTGTGACATGCTTATCATTAGCCAATCACCTCCCTTCCTTGGAAGTCAGTAGGGATCTATCTTATCACTCAAACACTTAGACAGGCTGGATATAATTGTAGACATGATAAACACAAGCTGCAGATGAAATTTTATGTAATATCAATGGAATTGGGAAAATAAAAGGTGGTCTGTACACATGGCACATAAAATTGTATTTACATGGAATGAGCAAAGGACAAGCCATTTCAGCCATAATGTACTTTCATCAGTGAACATGGCCATTACTTGGCAGGATTGTACAGTTTACACCAATTGGAGCAAAACTGGAAGAGACTGGAGCTCAATCTATACTGTTTATGGCAATTGTTTACTGTTTAAACATATAATAATATAAAATAAGATGAATGTAACAATTTTTAAAACTGCTTCACTTCCTGATTAAATAATAAAATTGAAACAAGCATAAAACCAGAAACATTGAGCTTGTGTTCCGTTGTGATAACTGTCATCCTGCGTTTACAAGCACTTACATCATGTTCTGTCTTCCCTTGAACGTTGAGAACTTATTACACTTGTAGCAGCAATCTCCGTGTGGTTGCCTCTTGTGTGTTGAATTGTATTTTCTAACTAGAGATGACATTTTTCCTTCTGTCAGCAACAATGAGGAAACAGAATGACAGTTCTATTCCTGTAGCATCTCTGACACAGCTGTGGACTTCTAGTACTCTTCTAGGACCAGCGGCGAGATTCGGTGACTGATTGCAAAGGTCTCAGAATGTCAAGAAGAGACTTTCCAAACTTTCCTAACATGCTCCAGGTTGCTTAAGAAAATGACAAAATGAAACATTTAACTTGAGGGTCCTTGTGCCTCATGTAAACATGAATTATGCATAGTGGTGTAGATCACCGGTAAGAGAAAGAAGCAAAGATCATCCTATAGAACAATAGCTAAGTAGCAATGACATTTGTCCACTTTAGTTGTTCATTTATAAGTGCAAGTTATATTGCCCCTAAAAAAATCCAAAAAAGTACATTGCCCAAACAACCTATTAGAACTAAATAACTCAGTTTCTCCTATGATTACTAATTACAATATAAAACGATGGCATCTACTTGAGGTCATTTATGTAGGACACTTTAGCACAAATGAACACGTTTCAGCCAGCTCATTTAAAAACACAGATACTCACCATCTAAAGGAGGCACCTCTGCAAACTAGAAATGTCCAATGTACAGAAAAATGGAAAAATCCCCAAAGAACACTAAGGGACAGATTTACTAAGCTGCGGAAAAGGAAAAGGGGAGATGTTGCCCATAGCAACCAATCAAATTCTAGCTCTCACTTTCCTATTACATACTAGAAAATGTCAGCTAGAATCTGATTGGTTGCTATGAGCAACATCTCCACTTTTCCAAACCCGCAGCTTAGTAAATCTGTCCCTAAAAATATACACATCACGTCAATGGCCTACCAATTGCAGCAGACTGTTTCATGACGTTATGTCATTTATTTATTTAAGTAAGTAAGTAAGTTATTCATTAGGCTGAATGATGAACTGAATGCCTTTATGTTTGTTTATTTTTCATAGCTTCCCAGCCAAAAGTACAAAATGAAACTTATTAAAAGTGTAATAAAAAAACACCAACTAAAAGAAACAGAAGCAAAAACAGAAACAAAAAACCATTTGTCCTCCTCACTGATCCTCCATGGCCTGCTGGCTGTCTCCTCTTTTGTAAGTGATATTCACTGTTCAGATATTTTACTAGGAGAAAGGGAGGAAGAGTGCACAGGCACATTGCAAATCTGTACAACAGAGAGTTATACAGACTTATTAGGAATCTGCCAGCTAATGTACTTAAGTATCGCTAGTCGACGGAATACTGATGTGTCTGTATGACCTGACGTCTCCTGCTATTTTGTGGACAGTGCCCCCTTCATAGTGTGTGTATGTGTGTGTGTGTGTGGGGGGGGGGGTAATACTCCTGGGCACCCTAGGCAAAAATTGCGGTTCCCATACTTAATAATGTGTTTTTCCATTTCCTCCTGGCAAGGTCTATATAAGCAGATCTACACTTTACTAAGGTGTGGGTTTGGAAAAGTGGAGTTGTTGCCCATAGCAACCAATGAGATTCTAGCTGACATTCTCTAGTATTGAATAGGAAAGTGAGAGCTAGAATCCGATTGGTTGCTATGGGCAATATCTCCACTTTTCCAAACCCGCAGCTTAGTAAATCTGACCCTTGGAGTTTATTCAGTGGCGTCACTAGGGTTGGTCTTAGCCCCATGGACCTGCTTCCATACAAGACTTAGTAATGTGTTTTTGTACTCTTACTCATAAATCAAAATTCAAAAATGGCAATAGTAGTGACATAAATAGCAACACTGAATTACACCTTTAAATTGTGATATTATAAACAGCATAAATTTATTTATATTTACATAGTTTAAAGTGGTTAAAGAGAACACATTTTTCCAGACTCCAGCCATCCAAAATTCTTCCCCTTGTATGTCTCCAGCCATCTTTTCTTCACCACTTGTATGTTTCTAGCCATTAATTTTTCCCCTTGTATATCTTCATCCATCCTCTTCCTTGTATGTCTCCAGCATTCTCTTTTCCATGTATCCCTTCATCTTTCTGGAATGCCTCCAGCCTTCCCTTCTGCCCCCTTATATATCAGCAGCTTTCCCTTCTTCCTCCTTGCATGTCTCCAATCATTAATTTGTCCCCCCTTGTATGTCCTCAGCCTTCCCCTTTTCCCCTTGTAAGTCTCCAGCCTTCCCTTCTTCAAGCTTGTATGTCTCCAGTCTCCAGTATCCCTTTGTTCCTTCTTGTATGTATCCAGTCTTTCTGGTGACTCTTTTAAAGCAGTGCAACCTCGTGGTGCACTCTATACATCCTGGAACGCTGCATGGCTCCACTGCTTATGCTACACATTTTCCCATTTACCAAGGAGAGTGAAGTAAAGGCTTTGTCATCACCCCCTTTGATGCCATCTCCTGGTGCCCTCCACAACCCCCCTTTGACGCCCCTGGCTTAGTATATACAGTATAACCAATAACAAGGAAAGATACTTGTTTAGTAAGCTACACTTGCAATAATCATATAATCAATAATAATAAATGCAAGTTGACACTGGGATTACTAAATATATGACTTTACAGATAACTCACTGTATCTCAACTTATAAATCTTCTGAAATGGTCAAATATAACTGCAAATTTTCATCTATTGCTTGCTTAGTTGTTTAGAACATTGCTCCTAGTAAGAGTGTGATTCGTGTTACATTACCCAGATTTTATTGGTAAATGTTAATAATTTCTATATAAACTAGACTATTCAAGCACTTTCAAAAACAAAACAATATAAAACAGAAATTTACAGCCTAGGTTATTTGTTCTGTGTTTTTGTTATTTACTACCATACAGATGAAACGTTTGAAATAGTATCATTCTGTGGAACTGAATTCTACTTTATCAAACTTGAAAAAGAGAGGTTTTTCTATTTTTCTGTCAATCAATACAGAGTACATAATTAGTAGTTCTGTTCATGCTTGAAATATCTATAAATGAAATGGTGGCACAGGATATGATGGGGGCATTCATACAATGTCAGAACTTGCATGTAATCATCATAGAATAATTGTTCTGACAACTCTTGAGTTTTATTGTCAGCATTTGCTCTTCCCTGGAGGAGCACACTAGCCATACTGTGTGGGCACAAGCATGTTCTTTAAGAAATTTTGAAACCTATATGCCTTGTGAAGATATATCTCCCATATATCTGTGTTGCAATCATCTGTAATAAATGCACTAAAGAAATAAGAAAATAATTGCAATAGGTAGGGATAGCATATTATCTTTTTACAATAAAATATATAACTTACATATAGTTTTAAAATGATTATAAGTCCCAGATAATGTGTAATAAAATAATAGTCTACAAAGTCATTATGGAGTTAAAACACATGATGCAATAGGACTAATTTAAAGTTGAACCATAGTCAGAATTGTGCCTACATCAGGCATATTGATTTGCACTTTTCCAATGTCTGAGGTAACTAATACTATTCTATAAAAAATGAGAAAAAAAACCTAGTTGCACACTAATGTAAAACATAAAATGTCCCACAGTAAAGTGCAGGTGAGTTAAGATAGGAATTTGAGCAACTCCACAGGGAATTGAATAACCTCCATGATCTTACATTACATTGTCAGGGAAAACACACACTGAGGCGCAGAGTCTAACCAGGGACTAGGTGTTCACTGGAGCCCCTGATGGTGGGGACAGGTTTGGCTGCAGGCATCTGGCAGGTTGCGGCCCCTGAAGGCAAATCCCCAGAAACAAAAGTGGACGGAGTCACAGGGAAAGAATCTTTGAACTAGGAACAGACACCGAAGGGGAAGCAAGGAGAGACCCCCACTAGTGCAGAAGAAAAGATGTCCACCCAACAGTTAGTGGGGAAAAACAAACTAACAAAGGGGAACTCAGACACACAGGAAGGGTCCCCATAATAAGGAAGAAAGCACAAACAACCAGGAGCAGAAAAGGCCAAGAACAGGGGATGGAAGGGAAGACAATGAGAGAAAACCAGGGTAAGCTACCAGATGGGAACAATCAGAAAATCTAGGCACTGAAATCTGAGAACAGGCACAGAGACAAGGAGCAGATAGCTGTCACATCGTAAGAACGCTATAACCGACAAGGGAGAGATGTCCCTACCAGCTATTTACAGGGAGGCTGACCAATCAGTGAGAACTGACTGGTCCAGCCTCCTGCAATGATAGGAGAGCATCCCGGCTGCTACGCGACAGCTGGACTATAAACAGCTGCTTGCGCCCAGCTACCACTAAGTCTCCCTGCAGTTGTGATGGAGAATGGTGCTGTGCACTATATGTTAATTAGAAGAGAAAAAAAGTAACAAGTGTCTCTAAGGGAGCCATATGTATAATGAACAGTATAACTTAATATAACTATCTGTACTTAAAAACAGTGACTACTATTATTGCACAGTGTTCCTATGATGTGTGTAAAGTATAATGAGATCTAATAGGTCTAAATGTTAAACTGTTTTCTGCAACAGAATGGCCCTTCCACAAAAATTCAAGGAACACTTTACATCTGGGATCTATAAAAGGATGTCAGTATCATACTAAATTGTGGACCAGACATGGGACATAGAAAGGACTGTGAGGGTATGGACACCTACATCCACTAATGGCATTGGGCATAGCTGGATATCCACCGCAGTAATTCTCCTATAAAAGAAAGACATGCCTGAATTAAATTACTGAGAAGAGAGAAAATTCAACAAGATTTATCATTCATTGTTTTTTGATGGTTGTGTTGTGTTAAATCAATATATGAATTGAATTGTAGGAAATTCAATCATATTCTATAAACAAAATACAAAGACATTTTTAAGTTGTTTTGACAGTGTGAAAGAGGAAAAGACTGATGCAGAGCTGTCAGAGCCAAAAAGTGCAAATTTGCACCTTGTCAAAACCATGCTGAATTGCGCAAAGGTCAATATAAGACAAGTCTTCTTCAACTCAAAAATAAAACTGTTTAGTATTTGTGTATTCTATTTACAAAATCATCTTTTATTTCTAAGCATTTAAATACATAAAATTTTAACCGTCCCATGTGTGATGTGTGTGCCTAAGTGCCACCCCTTACAAATCCCAGATCAAAAAAACACAGAGACAAATCTCGGGAACTAATTTAATTTATTAATAAGGTGATTTAATTTATTAAATGTCATTGATCATTAAGGGATCAAAGACCTCTTGACTAAAATTTGATGGGGGCCAGAGAAAGCAGGTGATGCGCTATCAAAATAACAGCGTACAATCAAATTGACATAAACCGAATAACCATAACATTCAATTAAACATATGTAATAAAATCATCATATGGAACACATTAACCAAAACAAAAACCAAAAGGCACCCTCCACCAGCCTTTGGCGCGCACATCGCTTAAGTGCTACACGAGACCAACCACAAAGGCGGATCTACAACCTTAGGCATAACCACCTCACGTGGCCAAGTCAAAGACAGCTACCTCCTATAACTTCTTTCACATTCCTCCAATTGCGCCATAAACAAACAACCATAACAACAAAATCAACAGACCTGCTTTCCACCCAAGCAGATCAACAACATAACCTATTACCAACCATAGAATAAAAATAGAGGATGGCTTAATCCAGAAGAAAAGAGGCAGGATTCCAGGATTCAGGCCCAGGCTCTGCCCCTTGAAGACCCCAGGACCAATGACGCAACCCAGGGTGAGTGGCACCATTAAGCCCACCCATACACAAGGAGTTTAATTTGCTGCAGTTAAATAAATTAACCCTCCACTTCCCGTGCCCTCGTAAGAGCAACTGTAGTCCTCTTTTGGCTTTTGCTACTAATGCAGAACCAGTCCTATAAAGGGGAGGTGTTTTATACTTAACCTTGTTACTTATGATGCCTATGCAAGTATGGCACAAAGTACAGACACATTTCAGCCAAGCTCAATGCAATTACTTAACTACTTACACTGAGCAAGTAGAGGGTAGTATATTGTAATGTATGCCGGACACGTATGTGTATATATAAATATAAATATATATATATATATTTATTTTTTTATAACTATCAAAAATATTTAATACATACTGTGATAAGGAAGCACATCACATGGATGAGATGAAATAAAGTTCTTTATTTTGTAGCAGGCAAACAGCATCACAGGTAATCAGTATCACAATCAGGAAGTTGGTTTACAGCAGTGCAGCATGTAAGTGTCACAGCACAGTCCAAAGACTCTTCAAGTGCTCCCTAACGTAACCCAGGCCTTAGGCAGCTATTCCGCCATCAAGAGCATTGACCCTCTGTCCTTAAAACACTTAAATCAAGAGAGCATAGGTGCTGCTGATTAGCCCAACCCTGATCACACCAGTTTCCCTGCTGCTGCTGCTGCTCTAAAACCTGGTCAAATTTTCAGGCGAGCTTTCCACCTCGCCCTCTTCCTCCTCCCCTAGCTTCAGCATAGGGTTGGTTGGTGGATTGGGACCTAAAAACCTCCAGGAAAGGGCATCTGCATTGAGGTGCTGTTTCCCCGGTCGATGCCGCACCTCAAACTTAAATGGCTGTAAGACCAAAAACCAATGGGTCACACGAGCATTCACCTCTTTATTCATGTGCATCCATTTCAAGGGAGCATGGTCTGTAACTAACAAAAACTCCCGTCCCAACAAATAATATTTTAAGGACTCCACTGTCCATTTAATTGCCAAGCACTCCTGTTCTACAGTTTAATACTTGAGCTCTCTGGGAAGTAATTTATGGCTAAGGTAGAGTACCGGCTTCTCCTCACCATCTACCTCCTGGGAAAGGACTGCCCCTAATCCTGTCCCAGAGGCATCCGTCTACAACACAAATTGTTTTGTAAAATCAGAAGCTTGCAAAGCAGGCTCTGTACATAGAGCTCTTCTTAAGTCTTGCCAAGCGGTTTCCAGTAGTCTGGACCACGTTATTTTGTCTGGAGACTCTTTTTAAAGACATTCGGTTAGTGGAGCCACTCTAGTGGCAAAATCACGTATGAGCCTGTGGTAATTTCCCACTAGACCGAGAAACATCCGACATACATTTGGGTTTGGGCCAAGCGAGAACTGCTTCTATCGTACTAGGCTGAGGTTTAACCTGTCCCCTGCCCACAATGTACCACAAATATTTGGCTTCTACCATACCAATGGCACATTTCTCAGGGTTGGCGGTAAACCCGTGTGCCCGTAGAGATTCTGTCTTTGGTAGGTGCGATTCGCAATCAGAGCTAAAAATAACAATGTTGTCTAAATATGCAAGTGGATATTCCCTGTGGGGCCACAGTAACTTATTCATAGCTCTCTGGAAGGTTGCTGGGGAACCATGTAAACTAAATGGCAACATTTTGTATTGAATTAGTCTCTCTGGGGTAGAAAAGGCTGTTTTTGCCTCAGCAGCTTCTGTCAAAGAAATCTGCCAGTATCCCTTTGTCAAGTCAAGAGTGGTAAGATACTGACTCCTGGCTAATTTTTCTACCAACTAATCAATCCGGGGCATAGGGTACGAATCAAAGCAAGAAACTTGATTTCATTTGTGGAAGTTATTACAGAATCTTACCGTACCTGAACAATGGGATTATTCCACTCGCTATTTGATTCCTCTATAACCCCTAGGTGAAGCATCTCTTCTACCTCTTGCTTTACCAGTGCCCGTTTTGCCTCGGGTATGCAATATGGCATTTGTTTGATGACCACCCTGGGTGGAGTAACAATATCATATTAAATTATCTGTGTCCTTCCTGGAATGTCAGAAAACACATCTTGGAGCTGCGCTACCAAATTCACCGCTTCCTGTTTCTGTCCAGAACTAAGTGTGACTTCAATGGGTACCTGACATTCTCAAACCTTTTTTGTTACTAAAGAGGGCTGACTGGCGCTTTCCTTCCAAGGTTTTAACAGGTTTACATGGTAGATTTGTACCTCCTTCCTTCTACTCTCCTGTCGAACCTTGTATTTGACCGGTCCCACCACCTCTATGATCTCATACGGGCCCACCATTGAGCATAAATCTTACTTTCTGTAGTGTACTGTAGCACAAGCACTAACACCTTGTCCCCCGGTTTAAAGGACTGATTAACTGCGGTGACGCCATAACTTTGTTTCTGACATTGTTGAGCCCTTTCCATATGCTTTTTTTTGAGGTGAAAGTACAGGAGCAGTGGGGAAATTTAAAAAATGCATTATTATCAGCAACAGACCTTTACGAAAGGTTAGGTTAGGAAAAACACCAGAAAAAGAAAGCCTATGTGGTTTACAAAAGAGGTAGCAAGTATGGTGAAAGCAAAAAAGATGGCATTTCGGAATTATAAGCAAACTCAAAATAATGATGACAGGGAGAAGTATTTTGCAAAGCAGTAGGAGGCTAAAAAGGTTATCAGAAAGCACAAACTAAGGAAAAATTGCCCAACTAAGTACAAAAAGGGGACAAAAGCTTTTTTCAGTATATAAATGAAAGGTGAAAAACTAAAGAGGGTATAGTAAGGCTCAAAACTGAGAGTGGAGGTCTTGTTGATGGTGGAAGGGCTGTGGCAGATCATCTTAACAAGTATTTCTGTTCAATATTCACAAAAGAAAGCGAGGGGAAGGGACCACTTTAAATGCTAAGAATATTAATACCGAGGAGCAGGTATTAAAAGAACTTTCAAAGCTGAAAGTGGATAAATCAATGGGGCCAGATAGGATACATCCTAGGATACTAAAAGAGCTTAGAGAGGTGCTGGCAAAACCAAAAACTAAATTATTCAACCAGTCACTAATTACTGGGGTGATTCCAGAGGACTGGAAAATAGTAAATGTCGTCCCTCTGCATAAAAGTGGAAGCA
>WWET01000549.1:294714-313489 GCA_011038615.1 Limnodynastes dumerilii | reverse complement strand
AAGTTCTAAATAATGGTTAGTGACAAGAACTAAACTAAATATGTGGTGAGTAAGTTTAAACTAGCAACAAACCTCACCCCAATGCTATCATTATCAACCAGTAAGAGTTGAAATTAAAGAAATACCACTTACCTTTTGCTGGGTCACAGTTCTGACTCTTCCTCTGACCTTCTCATCAAGAACGGCACTCTCACTCTGCACTGGGGAAGAATGGGGGGAGGTCAGGCTGGGCGTACTGCTTTGGAGGTGGAGTCTTACTGTCAGACAGCAGAGGCAGGTGAGAATCTTGTATTTTTCTTTCATTTTCTTTTGACTCCTTCATTCTTAATCCTTACCCACTATCTTCCCCATACTCTTTCTCCCCCTCTCCCCCATTCTCTTTCCCCCATATTCTCATTAGCTATTTTCCCCTACACCCCCCTCCAACAGTTTCCTTTTATACCCATCTCTCTACTATTCCCAATATACTCCCTTCACTACACTGCTCCCTCCATACACCTCTCATTACACTGATCTTTCTATACCCCTCTTACTACACTGCTCTCTCTATACCCCTCTAACTACACTGCTTCCTCTATACCCCTCTCACTACACTGCTCCCTGTATACCCCTCTCACTACACTGCTCTCTCTATACCCCTCTCACTACACTGATCCCTCTATACCTCTCTCATTACACCACGTCCTCTATACCCCTCTCACTACACTGCTCCCTCTATACTCCGCTCACTACACTGCTCCGGCTATAATCCTCTTTCCCCAATATTCTCTTTATACATCTCTTTTTACTGTTTCTTTAGCTGCTCCCCTGCTGTTCTCTGTATATAATACCTCTCCTCCTGTACTGTTTAGCCCACCCCACTGTTCTCTTGACCCACCACCCCATTGTTCCTTAATGCCTTCTCTCCTTTATTTACTTTCTACTGTCTTCCCTCCCCCCTGTCTCTTGACTCACTGGACAACTGAAGGAAGGTGTCAAGGGAGAAGAAGCAGAACCCAACCTCTCTGTGGGCTGTGGAGCTTAGTGCTGGGCCGGCAGTCAGCGCTCCTCCACCTCTGTCCCATCTATGAGTAGAAGTCAGCAATAACGATTCCTGCATATGTGTGAGCACTGATTGCAGAGACGGATTTAGAACTTGTGGGGCCCTAGGCAAAATGCTGGTTTGGGGCCCCTCAAGGCCAGATTTCCCTAGGGAACCATGACATCTTCATAAAATAATATAATAAAAATGTCCACCTGTTATAATATTAGCAATTTTTATGAAATTATTTTGCCCCATGCTAACACAATTGATAGAATAGAAAGACAAAACCTGAATAAAAGCATAATATATAATTGAAATGGCTACGAAAACTAATATAAAAATTGTTACCTCTAACCAGCACCCTCCCAACAGTTTAATATACAGAAAAAACCTTAATATATGATTTGTGTAATTACCATTGGGTGGAAATAATTAAATAAAAATGTCAATATTGTAATAAGTGGACATTTTAATGATTTTTTTTATTACACAGTTTATGCAAAATTTAGGTCAGTATAAAAACAAAACCTGAATAAAATTACTATAAAATTTGTGAAACAATTCATAATTATTTTTATTAAGGTTTTAATGTGTATAAGTGTCAGGGAAGGTGCTTTGCCTGCCATTGACTTACCTTCACTCAGTGACGGAGCCCAGGCCAGAAGTAGTCTTAATACTGTAACATGGCATAGAAATACTGCAATTTCTATATAAAAGATATAATAATGGCATTACATTAGAATCTACCGAGGAGGAAAGGGATCTAGCAGTCATTATTTCCTGTGACTTAAAGGTAGCCAAGTAATGTAGCAAAGCAATGAGAAAGGCAAGTCAGATGCTTGGTTGCATAGGGAGAGGAATTATTAGCAGAAAGAGGGAGGTAGTTATGCCCCTTTATAGATCATTGGTACGCCCTCACCTAGAATACTGCGTTCAGTTCTGGAGGCCATATTTCCAGAAAGACATAAATACATTAGAGACTGTGCAAAGAAGAGCAACTAAAATGGTCCAAGGCCTGTATCACAAAACATACCAAAAAAGACTAGAGGAACTAAACATGTATAGCTTGGAGCAGAGAAGGGAGAGGGGGATATAATAGCAACTTTCAACTATATCAAGGGTTGTGACCTGCTAGAGAGGGTGACATTTTTCAGAGAAAGAGGTGTAATAGAACATGGGCTCATGCATTTAAACCGGAGGGTGGTAGATTCAGAGGAAATGTGTGGAAAAATTACTTCACTGAAAGGGTGATAGATAAGTGGAATAGCCTCCAATCTGAGGTGGTTGAGGCTAACACAGTAGAACAGTTTAAACACGCTTGGGATAAATATAATGATATCCTAAATCTCAGACTAAATAGAAAGTAAATAGAGTCTAGGGTCAGTATAGTTTTAAATAAACTGGGCAGACTAGATGGGCCATGTGGCTCTTATTTGCCATCACTTTCTATGTTTCTATGTGTCTATGTTCGTTCAGGAGTGGCACAATCTGCCTAAGACGGCCATACAATTGAGACACAAACTAAACAATATTAGGGTCTTGACAGGGTTGTTGTTCTCACCCTTCTTCTAACAAATCCAGAATCCCTCTGGGTTGGCTCCAATAGAGTTCAAAGGGACTAAACCCTGTAGAGGATTGGAGTACCTCTCTGACCGCGAACAACAATTAAGGTAGAAGCAAATCCCAGACACTGACCCTTTATCATTTGTTTAAGGGTTTGATTAAACCTTTCTACCAGACCATCTGTTTGCAGGTGGTACACAGAAGTGGTAATTCTACCTTTAACAACCGGCATAAATCTTTCATAAGCTTGGAAACAAATGGGGTACCTTGGTCTGTTAAAACCTCCTTCGATATTCCCAGGGGGGTATATAGGATTAGTAGCTCTCTGGCAATAGTACCAGATTTCATATTACACAGGGGTATAGTCCACTACCACTAGTATGTATTGGTGCCCTCAAGCAGATTTCTCCACTGGCCCTATTAGATCCATACCAATTTGCTCAAAAGACATGGAAATGATAGGGAGGGGTACCAGTGGAGCATTTAAAAGGCATGGAAATGATAGGAAGGGGTACCAGTGGAGCACTAAATTCTGGCACACTGGGCATTCCTGACAATACCTCTTGATTGAGGCATAGATGCCTGGGCAAAAGAGCCTCAACTGTATACGTTTTTTCTGATCCCCTAAATGGCCTCCCCACAAATGCGTATGTGCGGCTTTTAACACCAACTGCTGAAGTTTTCGGGGAACTAACAATTGTTCTACTCTTTTCCCCTGGAAAGTAGTAATACGATATAGTAAATCATTTTTCAACAGAAAGTATGGAACACCCTCAGATGGTAAAACAGCAATCACCCTATTATTAACCACTTTTACAGTCTCAAGGGCCCATGCCCGTAGTCGCGTTGGTCTCGCCCAAAGTCCTGCAATGATATTTTCTCACCAACAGAGTTCCATTAGGCCTCATAGTCAGTTTCCTGGGGTAGTGCAGTAGCTGCAGTAGTTTTCTCGGATGCTAAGCTTTGGTAGTCTCTGGCCTGTGACACGCCTCAGCGGCTGACTGTTTGTAAGTGTTATGCCATGAAACCAGCTCCTGCAGAAACGGGAAGTCACGTCCCAGGATTAGAGAATAAGGAGGTCGGGGAGGTCACTGCAGCCACCACCTTCAATGGCCGGCCTTGGACGGTCAGGGGTAAGTACAGACATGGGCACTCCTCAACGTTGCCATGGACACATACTACTCTGACAGGAGACAGGACCTTGTTGGCACCTGGAGGAACCAGGTTGGCAGCGACCATGGTGAGCTCACTACCAGTATACACCAGTGCCCAGATCTCTTGCACCCTCCAACTGTACCATCATCCGGAACAGGGTGGACTACACCTGGGATACACCCACAGCAACCATGCTAACCATCAGCTGAGCTGCCTTTCCTGCACTGCAATCCATTGGCTCTCCCTGTTTTGAGCAGTCTCGCCGCACATGACCATGTTCACCACACTCAAAGCACACTTGCCTTGGTGACTAGGACATGAGTTCGGGGCTTAGGTACTGGTACAAATCCTGGCCTGGCTTTACTCATTTTCCCCAGGGTCAGGTGCCACTCAATAGCCACTGCCAGCTCCTCATATGTCTGGGGATCAGCCTGAATGGCCCATGGCTGCACCGAGCGGTCTAACACCCACCTAGCCCGGTCCAGTGCAACTCTCTCCACAATTTGCACTGCCGACCTTTTACCCAGCTGCAACCAAGCCTTAGCCAGTCGGGCTAGTTTGGTCAGCTAAATCCTGGGAGGCTCAGAACCTTCCAGCCGCCAGTCATGGAATTCTTGGGCTTTGCTGGGGTCCGTCACTCCAATCCTGTTGAGTATAGCCTTCTTAAGTTCAGGGTAGGAACGTGACTGGGCCACAGACATGTCCACATAGGCTCTCTGTGCCTCCCCTGTCAAACAAGAAGCCTGTTTGACAGACCATTCTTCTGCAGGCCAATCCAATAGCGTAGCCATGTGCTCAAATGTGCAGTGGAATGCCTCAACGTTATCAGCTGGAGTGAGCTTATGCAGCCTCTCCCACCTTTCCTCAGCTCTGTAAGCTCTTAATACATCATCTGGACCTGAGCTTGTTGGCCCTGTAATTGGGTTTGTTGTCCGGCAACCAGAGTTTGCTGTCCGGCAGCCACTTCAGATAACCTTCTTAGTATTTCCTCCATATTACCCTGTACTTTCCTTTTAAGGGTAAACTTAGGAGGCTTAATAAAATACGCCAGACTCACCAGACAGTATTACCTGACACCTGTCTGCTCTACTGGCCACTTTTAACACAAGACTGCAAACAATCTGCTAATGACATGGTGGCCCTTTAATGCTGCTTCTCACACAACTCTCATTAACCCCAAGTTGCCCTGTCCTCCACAGGCACAAAACTGGGCTGACTAGGCTAAGCAGTTTATTAAGCACACCACCTTTCTGGCTTCCAGGCCAGCTGCACAATGTAACTTTAAACACAACTTGTCAGTTTTAAACACAGATAGCTGTCTTACCCAGGGTTCTCTGCGGTGTATAGTTTGTAGCTGAGATGTGTCCCTGTTTGGGCACCAAATGTGATAAGGAAGCACATCACATGGATGAGATTAAATAAAGTTCTTTATTTTGTAGCAGGCAAACAGTATCACAGGTAATCAGCATCACAATCAGGAAGTTGGTTTACAGCAGTGCAGCATGTAAATGTCACAGCACAGTCCAAAGGCTTTTCAAGTGCTCCAGTGGTCCCTAACGAAACCCAGCCCTTGGGCAGCTATTCCACCAATAAGAGCCATTGGCCCTCTGTCCTTGAAACACTTATATAAGGAGAGCACAGGTGCTGCTGATTAGCCCAACCCTGATCACACCAGTTTCCCTGGTGCTGCTCTAAAACCTGGTCAGGATCCTCCACATTACTCTCGTGTGGAGATATGCTGTCTCTGTCACAATACACCGTGCTCCAGCAGCAATTCCTTGACTTTTGTATTGTGTTTGAAGTATGAACAGGTAACACAATGGTTCAAAATAGGTCGGTGAGTTTCAACCCCCAGCACATAGACATAACCTGTGGCTGGTGTAAATGTTTTGATGTAAACAGTTCCTATCTCCACTAGTGTTCAAGTCTGCATTGGGTGCGATTGCATCAGTACTTTCTTACTGTACCACCTTGTCCCTCTCTTCACAACACAAGTGGGCGATGCATAAGTTGCATTCGGGTCGGCAGCATAAGTTGCATTCAGGTCGGCAATGCCCGTAATTGCATGAGCACTTTTTCTGAGAACGCACAGTTCAAAATCACTCCAAGATGCACCATGCCAGTTGGCATGCACTCACCTCGGGATTGTCCTCAAAAAGTCAATTTTCAGAAAATGTACATACCATTAAAGATGTCTACATATTGTAGGGACATTTTTGTCTTCTTTCAATTCATTGCTCTATAAAATGTATTTACTTCTGTATTGATGGATGTACAAACTTGAGCTGACTGGCCACACACTATGCAATTATCAGATAATCAGCTTGATTATTATATACAGTATTGTGGTGTGTGGCATAGACAGCTTTGTAGAAACATAGAAAAAAAATGCTAATTTCATACTCCATGCTGCTATTAGGATTGGCGGGTATACCGCCCTGATGATTGGCTAGTGTGTGCAGGGCCAGTACAATGCAGTCCCTGCTCAGTGGCGCACCCAGGGGGGGTTTCCAGTTGCCCAGAAACCCATCCTGCGTTTGCCACTGCTGCTCCACAACCTCCTTAAATGGATGCAGCTGTTAAACATTGTAATACGCTCTCACCACTGAGAGCACATTCACTGTGGTGCCACCCCCCCCTCCTGTGTATCAATGAATGACGCTGACATGACCTAAGATCACATCAGCGTTATTAACATCAGAGCCCGTCTTGGAGAAGAACAGCAGAGGGAAGGAGGGAAGACTTCAATGCTAAGTAATATAGGAGTCAAAACTGAAATATTAGGAGCTGGAGAGAAATGATGGGAAATACTGGGGGGTTGAAGTCTTGATGGGGAATACTGGGGGAACTTGAGAGACATGATGGGGAATACTGGGAGCTGAACAGACATGATGGGGAATACTGGTAGCTACAAACACATTATTGGGAATACTAGGGGGCTGTGGAGACGATGGAGATTACTGGGAGGATAAAAAGACATAATTGGGAATACTGGGAGCTGGAGATACATGATGAAGAATACTGGGGGGCTGGGGAGACATGTTTGGGAAAACTGCAGTGGCTTGAGAGACTTGATTGGGAATACTAGGGGGCTGGGGAGACATGCTTTAGAATACTGAGGGACTGGAGAGACATTATAAGGAATATTGTGAGTCTGGAGAGACATGATGGGGAATATTGGGATCTGGAGATACATGATGGGGAATACCGAGGGGTTGGAGAGACATGATTAGGATATCTTGGGTGCTGGGGAGACAGGATTGAGAATACTGGGGGGGCTGGAGAGCCATGATACAGAATACTGAGGGGGGCTGGACAGACATGATTGGGAATACTGGGGTGCTGGAGTGACATGAATTGGGAATACTGGGGAGCTGGAGATACATAAATGATAAGATATATAGTCTGTATTATGTGGCTGTTTTTAAGATGAAGTGGGAATTGTATAGCGCAGACTAGGACACTGTCTGTATTGTATAATATAATAATATAGGAGGGTCACTGGTGTTAAATTGCTAAACAGAAGGGCGCAAATATAAAGTTTGCAGGGGGGCGCCAAACACTCTAGCTTGAGTGTGAGGTTACTATGCAATGTTTTTGGCAATCAGAACATTATATCAGTCATGGTATTCATCACAGACTTTATAAAAATAGTTGTTAAATCATTTAATGGGCTATTTAATACCTGCTTGATAGGCAGAGGTAATATACATAAAAACAAATATCTCCGTATACTGCCAAGGGTCATTAACTCCTTGTCCCTGTGGATTTACTTTTACTTGGGACATGGTGCCGGATCCAGCCCTACGTACGACAGGGAACTCTTGTAAGTCACTTGCATAAGTCCTCTGTCTCGGAACATCTGCGCATGCGCTCACCTGATGATCTCATAGCATACCTACTGACATACTTAACTAAGTTACGTATGTCGGTAAGTATGACCCTTCTTTAACGATGGCCTAATCTTCACCATACACAGATGGGGATAGCCATTTAAATGAGGGGTCAGGGGAGTGTCGTTACGACTAGGTCTGCGTCCGTACAGTCGTAAAAATTATGGTTGCTATCTGGACACGTAAGTGTCTACTCGATTTACTACCGACAGCGGGGTGTGCAGGGGACGTGCACCCCCTGCTACAGCTGCATAACTACGGACCCCCACACACACGTAAAGCGTGCGGGGGTCTGGATCTGGCCCGTAGATAGTAAATCAACATTTAACATTCTGTTAATCGTAAAAATCTAGATTTACCAAAAACAAAGCTGCCGCCACTTGTATTGCCCGGCCAATGCGAGCCTATAACGTCAATTATACAGTCTGGGCCGTATTCAGAGAACTGTGTTCACGGCGAATTCCGTGCATATCTTTAGGTACGCTTCAATTGCGCATGCTTAGTAACTTTTTTTTAGGTACGTTACATAGACTATACGTACAGAAATGCCTCACGGATGGACTTGTGAATCGCACTTAGTTACATACATCCGGATATGCGATGCAAAAATACTCACGTGCAAATTTAAATAAAAATGGACGGGGAAGGCATTTAAATGAGGGAAAGCGCATGAATCACATGTACGGAGGACACACACGCACGCACCTACACGCGGAAAGAAACAAGGGGTCTATGGAGGCGGAAGTCACCGACAGCACGGCCGATAGAGGGGAGTGTCATGGGTGTGAGGTGGTTTGGCCTGCACCGTGTATGTGTATAATTTCGTCCCAATCTGGAAACGGATCTGTGAATACGGCCCTTTAACATGAACTATCGTCCAAATACTTATTACCACTATCCCTGAGTTGTTGCCCATAGCAACCAATCAGATTCTAGCTGACATTCTCTAGTATGTAATAGGAAAGTGAGAGCTAGAATCTGATTGGTTGCTATGGGCAACATCTCCACTTTTCCTTTTCTGCAGTTTAGTAAATCTGGCCATTTGTGTTCTTTGGGTTTTTTCCATTTCTCTTCTGCGCTAAAGGTTTTAGAGAATATATGAACAGACTAAGAAAGGGTACAATGCAAAAAATCAAATAGGATAAAACCAGATATGCACCTTTTCCAGAAATTATGTTCTGGCTCAGAACTGCCAACTCTCCTGCAATATCCGGGCGACTCAGGTAATCTGCCTCCTTTCACTTATGGAATCCCTTGCCCCCCCCCTTTATTTCCTTTTGTTAGATTGTGTACTCTAGCTAGTGGCGAAAGCAGGTTTTTTCTTTGTTGGATTTTGTGTTGTTGTGGGCGCATTTAATGGTTCTCTATTTTTGAGGCACCTTGATTTGTTGCTTATGGCTCAGCCGTTGAATTTGAATTTGGCCGGGTTGAGTCTTGCCGTTGAATTTGGCCGACTTCATAATTAGCAGGTTCATCCGTAAGTGGACAGCCATTCAATGGCACCTCAATATCGGTGCCGTGTCATCCTGTTGTTGTTCTGATTGGCGCACCCCTTTTAGGTAACGGATTTGCATCCAATTACTAAATTGTTAATTGCCTTTGTTATTTTGACATGTTGACTCCTGTTACCTGCTTTCTCTGGCCCCCATCAATCTTACCAATTCTAATTGATTATCTTGATTGATCCTTATGATTGGAAATTTAAGATATTCCTAATCAAATTAATTAATAAATGTTAATTAATGCCAAATTTCTGTCTTTGTCTCAATTATTATATGTAAGAGGTTGCTGCTGGGGTGTCTGGGTCATGCATCACACATAGGAAGTTTACTGAAATTCTGGCAGTTCTCCTGAGCAGGCAAATCTCTAGCATGAGCGGCCCCCCTGCCTCTCATTATAGTAATTCCTAGTGTTACTATGGATAGGTTGCTTGCTGACATGTTGTTTGTCATTAAACCCCATCCTGGATATTTGGGTCACAGATAAGAATATAAAAAATCTATTATTTAATAATCTATGCAGAGATAGCGGGCACTACAACATAGGGATATATACAAGACTAGTTACACTCTAGTGCCATTTACCAAGCTTTGAGGGAGTTCTAGTTTAAAAGAACTATATTAGCTTCATCAGCTTCATCAGCCTGTAATACAACCCTAAGAATTTGGGCGCTCCTAGCTTTATCAGAACTGTAACGGGGGAGTCTCTGTTTTACGGAGACTGCTGTAGTGTGGACCCTTGTGTAGTGTGAAGACAGTAAGACTGCACAATGATCAGGTAGCCCTTCATGTCTGGGGCAGATGTAAAGGATGTAGGTCAGATGTATAGCCTCCCTGTGTGATAAGATTTGGGGCTCTATTTACTTTTTTTTTTCTTCCTCAGGGGATCGATGCTGCTCCAGGCTCGCTTGTGTTTGCAGCGAGCCTGGCCGCTTCCCCTTTAAGATTTACAAATACTCACCCCTCCGACGTGGTCCCTCGAAGTCCCTCGATGTGCTCTGCCCACATCGCAGGCCACTTCATATCGAATAAAGTCCTGCCCATGCGCAGGGTCTTCATATCGGGGCTGGAATCTTCTGAGTCGGACGCGTCTCCCGGACAGGTGAGTTTTGTCTTTTTTTTACTTTTATAAATGTTTTTAATGTTTATCTTAGGTTTTTTTGTAAAAAAAAAAAAAATAACACTTTTTTTTTACATGAACGCATCCTCCTTCATACCAGAGGTCTCCCCACACATACCCCACTTTTCCTCCCCCTAATAACAGCTATTAGGGGGAGGAAAAGGGGGGAATATGGGGAGATCGCTGACATGAAGTCACTAATGGCATCCTGAGATGGCGTTATTTTAGTACATTGCAATACTGTGTCGGCACCTGTTAAGATCAACGGGCCGCCGAAGCCTAACGAAGTGTATGTACATCGCCATGGAAACAGCAGATTTCCATGGCGAATGCATCATAGTAAATGGTAAGTAGTTCATTTGCAGGTGATAATGAACGTTTTAGTGTTAAAACAGGCATTATCACCTGAAAATGAAGTTGGTAAATAGAGCCCTTAGACATTTATCTTATCAAATGAACACACTTTGCAACACACTTTGAGCTGCCATTTGGCCAGACCATTTCCAGCAGGGACAAGAGTCACAGATAAACACATAAAGTTTTTGTACTAATCTAACAATATATTTACACACTGGGGGCCGAATCCAGAGCCCCATTCACCTTCCGTACATGCGGGTGTCTAAAACTGTCAGGGGATCTACGCTAATGACGTGCGTAAATCCCCTGACTTTATTAGTTCTGGATCCGGCCCTGGTTGTATGATCAATAAAGATATTTGTGATCTTATGAACCTTATTCTGACTATAAATGAATAACTAACCTGTCATTTTATCTGCAATATAAAATATTAAAATGTTAGAGAAACTGCCTGCCACATTCAAGGCTTTCCTGCTACAGGCTGTCCTAACTCTATACAATGACCCTATGTTGGGTCATAGATCCTCTGTTTTTAAACTTACTTAGAGGCAAACCATAAAGCCTCCCAAATAGCTTCTGTAGACTGACACCCTCTGAAATCTGCTAGCCTCTTACATGCCTTCAATGTACAAAATATGGTGGCCACCCAATCCATTTATAGGTAACAGCTGCTTCAAAGGCAAGGGTAATCCATATAGAAACAAAGAAATAATATTCCCCAGAACACCACTCATTAACCAGTAGTTGACCTGCCATGATATCTGTAAAATTAAATGCAAAAATGACAGACCGCAATGGACATTTTCCATAAATATACTGTAAGATCCGGACGGGTTAACTGTGATTTATTTCTATACTGCTGGGATTTTTCTGCATTTTGAGTAGTTTCTACAAAAAAGATCCTGTAATTGTTCAATGAAAATGACATTCTGCTATTAATACCGTTCCTTATGAACTGCACATCAGGTGACACCGCTTGGCTAGGCTCATTGTGGAATCCCCGCTATGTAACGGCAAGGTGGTATTAAAGTTTTTAGGCATTCCACTTATGCCAATCTGGTTCAGTCACTGCTTTGCTCTCTGCTCAAAGGAAGGCAAAAATTGCTTAATAACATACCTGCTACAGCGAGACCAGATAAAACTCAATTTGTAGCTGTCTGAGGTTATGAAAGGATAAACCTTACCGACAGGTAATTCAAAAAAAATAAATAACAAGAAGAATTCATGTGGAGCAAAAAATGAAGATTATTCAGATTTTTGAGTGAAAAGCAATAACACACATAATAAAAAAAAAACTGCAAATCAAATAATGATATTTACAATAATAAAGCTAGAATGTTTTTTTGTTTTTAAATAGGGACATATGTGGGGACGCTAGGATTACAGCTGCCACCTAGTGGTCTGTTTTTTTTATGGTAATGTGAAAAAAATTCTAATATTATCTGCCCATAAACTATAACTGAAATAAAACTTATATATTTGGTTGACTACTAATTTACTCTCTAAGAAGGGACATCTATTGTACACACTCTGTTGGATGAGGGAGAACTCAGTTCTTCAGACCTTTCCTTTAGTGGTGATACATAGGATACAGGCATTTGTGTGGATGTTCTAGACTACGGGTTCCCAAGCTCAGTCCTCAGAGAACAATAACAGTGCAAGATTTACAGGTTTCCTTGCTGGAGCACATAAGTGGCCATCACTGACCAAAGGCGGCCCTAGGAATAGGCATGATGGCCCAGATCCTGACCTAAGTACGAAAGGGGACTTACGCAAGTAATTTACATAAGTCCTCTGTCTCGGAACATCTGCGCATGCGAGCGCCAGAGGTTCCGTGTGTACTTACTAAGTTACGTATGACAGTACGTACCTAGAAAGGGCAGACTCTTCATTTACGATGGTCGTATCCCTGCCATACAAGCGGGGATAACCATGTAAATGAAGGCTCGGGGGCGGGGAAGTCCTGTTACGACTAGTCGTAACACTTAAGGTAGCATTCTGGACATGTAAATGTCCATACTTACTACCGACAGCAGGGAGAGGTCTTGCTACGGGTGCGTAACTACAGATTCCCGCATGCACGTAAATCGTGCGGGGGTCTGGATCTGGGCTGACAGGCAGCTGCTTAGGGCCCCGAAGCTCAGGGAAGCCCAGCTACTACCATCTCCACAGCAGGGCCGGTAATTAGTGGTACCCCTCCATATGTACCTGCATAACTGAGAGCTGCCATTTCGGATAAGCGGGCACTTCCATTTTGGCATTACCAATGCGCGGTGACTTTGGTATTACTGGCTGCAACTCTTACTGACAGCTTCAATGAGGCCACTAAACAGCCGATGATACATATGCAGTGTTTGATTGGGGCCCTTATAATATTTTCGCCTAGGGCCCTGCTAAAACTAGATCTGTCTCTGTCACTGTCTGACACATTTTAGAAGCTCTCTATATCACTTGTCATTCTGGACTGGCTTTACTCTGAAGTGTGTAATAAGTAGGGATGGAATGGCATGTATCCGCACGTTTTTAGGCTCCTAAAGGCACTAAAGAGTACCATAGGCAACCTTAACATCCTGTGTGTATTTTCCTTCTTAAGTAGGGAAAATATGCACAGACTTTCTATACCACGCTCAGAGAGCCACATTTATATAAGTTCCCCCACCCACTTTACTGATATCTCTATGTATTCAGGTCTTGCACGCAGAGGCGGAACTAGTAAGTCCTAGGCCCAGGTGCAAATATATGCTTTGGGACCCCTCCGGCCAATGTGCCTCCAGCCCCCCCCTCAGTATTTCCCCATATGTGCCTCCAGTCCCCCCTCAGTATTCCCCCATATGTGCCTCCAGCCCCACCTCAGTATACCCCCGTATGTGCATCCAGCCCCCCCTCAGTCTTACCCCATATGTGCCTCCAGCCTCTCCCCTCGGTATTCCCCCATATTTGCCTTCAGCCTCTCCCCTCAGTATTCCCCCATATTTGCCCCCAGCCTCTCCTCTCAGTATTCCCCCATAGAAGTCCCCAGCCTCTCCCCTCAGTATTCCCCCATAGCAGTCCCCAGCCTCTCCTCTCAGTATACCCCCATATTTGCCTCTAGCATCTCCCCTCAGTATTCCCCCATATTTGCCTCCAGTCTCTCCCCCTTATCACTTACCTTTCCTCCCTCTTTCTTCCTCCTCTGCGGCGCATACAGGAAGTTGCTCATACAGAAACTTCCTGTATGTACTTCCGGCTCTGTGTGCATGCAGAACGGCACGCTCTCCCTGTTGTGGAGACTGCCAGCACTCATCCTGTGTGAGCGCTGGCAGACTCCATAGCGGGGAGACCTCGCCGGCTCTGCATGCATACACACAGAGCCGGGGCCCATGGAGATATGGGGGCCCACAGCCACCGCAGTAGTGGCTGATGCGGTGGGTGCTTTGGGCCCCATTATCTCCATGGGCCCCGGTGCCGTGCACCGCTTGCACCGCCGGTAGTTCCGCCTCTGATCCTGAACTTATAAGAACAAAGAATGGAAAATATAGCAACGGAAGCCTTTTGCAAAGATATTCGGAAAAGACTAAATTGAGAAGGTAATCAGCTTTTTAAAACCCTCTGGGATTAAGAGAAAGTTCACATAATTACCTGAGATTGATTCACAATCTCAGTCTGTTTGTCACTGAGCGTGATATTTAGGTTAAGAACAAAATAGGTTTTCACACTAACTGGCACCTGATTCTGTTAGAAAGTCATGCCTTGATACACACAGAGCCGGGCCCATGGAGATATAGGGGCCCACAGCCACCGCAGTAGTGGCTGATGCGGTGGGTGCTTTTGGCCCCATTATCTCCATGGGCCTGGTGCCGTTCACCGCTTGCACCGCCAGTAGTTCCGCCTCTGCTTGCACGCCCCTTCTTACCTATCTAACTATGTAATGAATCACCATGCCTAACAGCAACGTAGCATGCCTAATAAAACTTACTATGCATGCGCAGTAAGTAAAATCCTAAATATACGCACCTAAGAAGCTGCAGCTTCTTAGGTGTGAATCTGGGCCTCTGAGAGGAGACCTGGGAAATATGGACTGTTAGTGCTTCTTGAAGACCAAGAGCCTGATTCACAGTTAAGAAGGAGATAAGAAGGAATGGATTTGCAATTATACGCACCTAGGTTGCAAGCCAACTCCCTTGACATGCCCTCGATTTTGCTGCTCTTAACTGACTTAAGGAGGCTGCAGGCAGCCTTATCTTTACGTGTGTATGTCTCTTCTTAAGTAGCAATAATATGCACATACTTGGCAAACCGCGGGGAATAATAGTTCTGGGTTAGCCAGAACTACTACCGTACTAACAGATAGCGGCTCTGACCAATCCCCACCTCTACTACTCCCCAGCAGCATCTCCAGACTCGCAGCACGCATTTATATAGCACTACAAATTGTCCACAGCGCTTTACAGAGAACATTAGACATTCACATCAGTCCCTGTCCTTATTGGCGCTACATACTTAGGTCCCTAACACATACATACATACATACATACATCAAAAGGCTTAATTTAATCAG
Organism: Limnodynastes dumerilii; assembly: GCA_011038615.1. Classification (NCBI taxonomy): domain Eukaryota; kingdom Metazoa; phylum Chordata; class Amphibia; order Anura; family Limnodynastidae; genus Limnodynastes; species Limnodynastes dumerilii. The sequence goes on along the minus strand of WWET01000549.1, from coordinate 298,341 downwards.
AAGTCAATGTTTTTAGAATGTGGGAGGAAACTGGAGCACCTGGAGGAAACCCACACAGACACAGGGAGAACATACAAACACCACACAGATAAGGTCTAGTCCGGGAATCAAATTTATAACCTCAGCGCTGCGGTGCACAAGTGCTAATCACTGATCCCATGTGCGATACGACAAGTCAGTAATTATGCAGTGTATACCATTTATATATTAAGGGATCTATAAGAGAAATCAATGGCACGACTAAATCTAGGTTTGCTTTGCCCCATGCAATGCAATGCAATCTACAGCACATTGCTCTCGGTCAAACAACCAACATGAGTGCAAGGCAAAGACCGCTTTAGGGACCCTAATCTTCAGACACCTTTGCAACTGACTAGCATATGACAGAAAACCTTATCCTGCTACATTATTATACACAGCAGACATCAACGCTGACACATATTATATTCAAGCCAATAAACTGCAGAAACTGGTGGCTAGTATAAACATTTACTTGCCAGATATAAACAGCATGACTGCATACCAATGGCCGGTGAGCAGAGTGCTGCCCATTTGCTTAAATGCACTTGATGGCTGTACTCAGCATTGCTAATGTCTGTAATGAAGTATTGCTCAGAAGATGTGAAAATGTCAGTAATTACAATTTGTGATCTGACATTTACCACATGTAACTACTTTATTACACAAGATCACAATCCGCCTAATCATGAAATTATCCTTAGACTGGTTTGAATGTTAAAGTGCATGTAAATTGACTTTTTTTAAGAAAGTGAAACTTTAGGAATACCAAATGCAATGTAAAGGTTAAATTATCTTTATATTTATTCTGTCATACCTCTTGTTACTAGGAACCCCATATTCATTTATATTGCTTGGCATTTTATAGAATCCACATTTTCATCTGTAATTATGAAAAAATGAGTGTAAATAACGCCGGATCGGATCCTGAATGAATAGCTGTGGTAGTTTTCCGCATGCTGCGTTTGGAAACAGGCCACATATGTCATGTGCACATGTGCACGAAACGCGTTCCAGCACGGATCGGTTCTGACGGCTGGGCGAGCACCATGTCTAAATGGTGGTAGGGGTGAGATATTTAAATCGTACAATGTTGGGTCTGTGCCTAAATGTTAAGATAGGCTCCTGTTGGTGGAGAGGGCTTAATTACAAGGGTAGTATTTTCCCTTCACCATTCGCACAGCGACCCGATAGCAGACCTCCTCTGCATGGCAGAGGTCTTCCTGCTGCTTACTATTACATTAGGATCTGGTCCCCTATTTTTATAATGCAGCATCAATATGTTATGTTCTGCAAAGTCATTTTGGATGTGGTTGCCGCTTCAAGGGGACACATTTTGAACAAGATACAGCTGCCATCTGAAAGGTGGCTTTATCATCGTTCAAAACAGACTGAAATAAGAAAATTAATGTTGGGAATGGGATCGATTGCCCTGTTCCTAATAGGCAGCGACGCTCATTAGGGATAGAATGCGGCGATTATAGGGTTAACGCTTAAAGGAATAGTGAGGGTTAGGCTGCAGAGCATGGAGGGGAATGTTAGAGTTAGACTGCGGTAAAGGGAGGGTTAGGAAAGGGTTAAGGACAGTAAACCTTTCCAGACTTAATAATGACAGCATGCACGCAGGAGATGTTACTCATCATTACTATGGGCCTGACTCACACTTAAGAAGCTTCTGCTTCTTAAGTGCGTATTTGGCCGAAATGACCTACTACGCATGCATAGTAGGTCATTTACGCTATCTACGTACCAGATCAGTACGTAGATAGCGTAGGTGCAATCTTTAAAGACCGCATGCAAGAATTTCTGTCTATAGAGGCGGCGTTTTGCCGCCTCTGTGCTTTTTTAGGCATAAGTGGGAGGGGGAAGGTATTTAGATTAGCTGGGGAGGGCACGGGGGAGCGGGGAGGTGCACCGTCCATACGGACATTGCACGGAGATATAAGGGAGCCCTATCTCATAAGTGCCATAACGTACCTAAAATCGGGGGGCAGGTTGGGGGTCGGAAGAGTGAGTTAGGTGCTGATCTGCCCGCATCTAACTCACTCTTATCTGTGAATCAGGTCCTATGATCGTACATCACTTGTATGTAACTCCGTACGATAGGGCGTGACATCCCCCTACGCAAGCCGCTTATACGCATTGTGGGAGGAGGGAGGCATTTAAATTGTACAGTATGGGCTGGGTTGGGCACTTACGCACGACAAGGCGAAAGATATGACCAGAGATACGCGAGGAAAAGTTGAGGCAGAGTTCTGAACACGTAAGCCAGCTAAGTTACATGAGGGGAGTGCCAGGGGCGGGGCATTATCCTTGGTAGTGCGTAGGTTAGGCACACGTGCATACGTTAAACGCCCTTAAGTCTGGACCAGGCACAGGGTGAGTTAAGATTACTTTCTAAAGGGAAGATTGCTGGCAATTTGTGGCAGTCTGCATTCAGCTGTAGGATGATGGTCTTTGGAGATAAAACTATGAAACTTATATATATGCACATATTATATTTACTATGCTTTCTATAGTATTTGTGTAATTCCCACATCACAGATGCTGGATTTTCTTTCTCCTAATGTCCTTACAATTACCACAACACATTCATTTCAAACAGGGATATAAATAAATGAAATCCTTATACTAAGCAACTCAGCATTAATACAATAAAACAAAAGTAATACAAATCAAATTAAAATTAGACGACTTAATCCCTTCAGTGTCAGATGGGCACTGGGGGTTGTACAGGATTTAGCTTCTGGTGCCCCTGGCACTGAACGGATTAAACAACCAATATGCATTAAAAAAAGAGATTTAATTCAGTGTATAAAAAAAGCATTTAAACTTTCATGCAGTGTTAGCAGAATAAGGGTAAAAAGGACAATTCTGCCGCAGAATTCAGCAGGGACGGTGACAATTCACAGGTGACCGTTTGAGCGTGCTAACAGAAGTCATCTATGACTTTCAATGGGCTCTTGAATGATAAGGGATGAAGTGGATGAAGACACTCTAATCAAAGAGCAGCCAGGCTGTAGATCTCTCATAACCTGAAACTTACAACTATTCATTGCCATTGACATATATATTTCATTGACACATTGCAGTTTTAGTGTCAAAATTAAATAATAATAATAATAATAATAATATAATAATAATAAAAAAAACGTCGTCACGCAGATCGGGTGACATTAACCACGGAGAATGTCAGGAAAAGATGATAGGATTTAAAGATGAAGGACCGGATTCACAGATCCGTATTCACCACGTGCGCGTTTTTACGCACGTGGATGTGTTCGTAGAATATTTTATTAATTCACATTATTATATTTTATGAAAGCATTTATGCTAGAAAATCATGTGATTAAGCTCATGCTCATCAGAAGGGATCATTTTACCCAGCAAATGCCTGAAACATTTTATCCCCATGACAATTTTTATCTGATGACATTAACCCCATATATCATGGAATAGGAGCATAGACTAAGACTTGCACCATCCACTTGCTACCTACACACTATCATGCATTCAGCTGTGTCAGAGGCTGGAGAGCTGCATAGAGCTGCACAGAGCTGCTCCCTCCTCCCAGCATTGTGATTAACCCATTGTGTGCCTGCTAAAACC
>WWET01000549.1:280151-294677 GCA_011038615.1 Limnodynastes dumerilii | reverse complement strand
AAAACAAGTCTGTAGTTTGCAATGGGAACAAGGAGATCTGGCAGTAACCAAAATAATCAAGAGGAGACTGAGGGGTTAAAAGGGAGAAATCTGATTCTTTTCCTCTCCTGCCATCTGATAGGAATGATAACTTTAATGCATTTTAGTGCAGTGTCTGTATGCATACACTACTGGGTCTTGCCACTAAGCTAACATGTACCAGCCTTACCAGCCTTTCCATGTGCATAGTTATTTAGACTTATCCTGACCTCTGGTTGAACAAGACTTCGGGCCTGATTCAGACCTAAGATCATTTTAAATACGCAAGCGTATCTGTTACCCTAAGTTACGCACTACTAAGCATAATGCACTCCCCCTGGCTCCACCCTCTCACATACATAGCTTGGCTGACTTACGTGTTCAGGTTCCTACCTTAACTTTTTCTTGCGTATCCCTGCGTAATACCTTGTCATACGTAAGTGCCTAAACCAGGCCACACTGTACAATTTAAATGCCTCCCTCTTCCCACAATGCGTATAAGCGACTGGCGTAGGGATGTCACGCTCTTTCATACAGCGTACAAGATACGTACAGTCATGAGTAACATCTGCTGTGCGCATGCGCAGTGCGTTCCTACAGCCAGATTTGCGCATGCGTAGAGGTGAGCAACACCATATTGAACTGCAGGGTAAGGCACATTTAAACACGTAAAAACAGAATTAGAGTTAAGATGAGAAAGTTTCCTAACTGAACTCTAATATACAGATTAAAACAGAAAGCTATGCAGTATGTGAGTTCTATGCGCAAAAGCTAAGCTTCTCCCCTGCCCTTATATCTTAGGCTTGTCTACTTTCTATCTCTTCACTACGGTAGATCTCAGAGGTAAGAGATAGAAGCCAATAATGGGGGGGGGGCTTAACTATGCAATTTATGCAAATTGTGTCACTAAGCCCTGCCCCCTGTCAATCACTACTGTAATTCATAGTGTTCTAGAGGGTGGAATGAAAGTCACGTCATCAAGTCCTGCCCATCTATAATGAGAGGCACAGGCAGAGGGGCCTCTCATGTGGGAGATTTGCCTGCTCTCCCAGTCTCCCAAAATTTGTGAGTCTCCTGGATATTCCCGGAGCGTCAGCAACCCTTTTATATTTTTATTGTTCTACTGAAATAACAGACATTGTATCAGGTGATTACAGCAGAAACTGGCTGTAATTAATAAATATATACCACTATATATCTATAACTTTTTTCTTTTTAACCCGTTATTACAGTGAATGTGTCTGCTTAGATGTAAACTCATCGGGCCTTATCCAGAGCTACGACCGCAATCGCCCGCGAGCGTAGCGAACGTACGCCCGGGCGTAAAAACTTTCACGCCCATAACACTCCCATTGATTGTAACTGCTTACGGCGGCTGAACCCTACCCTAAGATTTTCCAGCGTACGTGCAAATTTTCGTAGCGATACGCTGGTCGTACTGGGCTTAGCACGCCCATACTGTACAATTTAAATGGCTATCCCCGCCTCAGTGTAGTAACTCCAGCGTCCAGACTCTCGTCGTAAAAAACGCACGCCCCTTGAGCGAAAAATACGCTGAACATTCGCTCGCTGTACGCTCATGTCCTTCGGTCGACCGGAAGTTGTCATACTGCACATGCGTGGTGCATTTTTTTTCACGAATTTTCGCTTACGATGAGTGTACGCTCGCTTGCGGTCTTAGCTCTGGATCAGGCCCATCATCTCAACTATTCTTGATTAACTGGCAATATGGGGCCCTTGGAAACTGCAGCCCTCTGCTCAGGGGAGGATCTAGGTTGAGATGTGCTATGACCCCCTTTCCTTATCAGTCTTGGGGGGAGCCTCTTCTGTACATACACCATAATGCACCTGTGTGGAGAAGAGGAGAGCAGGGACCAGGGGGATAGGAGTGCAGCATATCTGTATTGCAGTGTAGTCCTTCATGGGTGCAGGGTTGGCTGTCTGAGGGCCCCTTCAGGTTTTTGCCTTGGTTACCCCACTACTGCAGCTCGTATCTGCATTGTTTTCTGCTTTACTTGTTGTAGCTTGTAACACTTGTTTAAGGTGCCTGCTGGTATGGTGGTTGACCATCTAGCTACTGAATCTTATTGACTTTTTCTCTAAGGAGCTAATTCAGAGCTTTTGTGGATGTGAAATGCGGATGAGGTTTACGGCTGATCCAGAGTTGCGTTTTTCATACATGAGGCTGCGGGTTGTACTTCAGCAGCAAAAAAACAGTTTACATGTTTTAAATGGGATCTTTCTTTTATTTACAGTCATCTAAAAACCCCTTATAAGCATAAATCCCTAGTTGGAATAAGCATGCTTCGTGGCAATATGCTGTTATACAGGCATTAAGAAAAGAAATGTAGTAAAGTGTCTGACCCGAACTATTACATTTATTTATAGAAAATTACGGGTGTGGGTCAGCTGCAAGAACTGCCTTTTTTGAAAGGGCCATTTTCTCCTGACCAGTTAAATTGATTGCTTCTGCAATCAATTTAGAGAAGAAGCAATTGAACATCCTCAGGACGAAGATGTGGTGGTGAATGAAAAGTATTTATCTAACCCCAACACTTATCCTAATCCTTACCCTAACCCTCCCCTTCTATTACCCTAACCCTAAGTCTTCTCCCTGCAGCCTGACCATAAGACTCCCTTCCCTGCAGCCTGACTCTAAAATTCCCTTCCCTACAGTCTGACTCTAAGACTTCCTTCCCTGCAGCCTGACTCTAAGACTCCCTTCCCTGCAGTCTGACTCTAAGACTCCCTTCCCTGCAGCCTGACCCTAAGACTCCTCTCTTCACAGCCTGACCCTAAGACTCCCTTCCCTGCAGCCTGACTCTAAGACTCCCTTCCTTGCAGCCTGACTCTAAGACTCCCTTCCCTGCAGCCTGACTCTAAGATTTCCTTCCCTGCAGTCTGACTCTAAGACTCCCTTCCCTGCAGCCAGACCCTAAGACTCCCTTCCCTGCAGTCTGACTCTAAGACTCCCTTCCCTGCAGCCTGACTCTAAGACTCCCTTCCCTGCAGTCTGACTCTAAGACTCCCTTCCATGCAGCCTGACCCTAAGACTCCTCTCTTCACAGCCTGACCCTAAGACTCCCTTCCCTGCAGCCTGACCCTAAGACTCCCTTCCTCGCAGCCTGACTCTAAATCTCCCCTCCCTGCAGCCTAACCCTATGAGTTTGAAGGAAGCACAGGGACTTCACCACAGGGAAGCACTGCTACTTCACCTAGAAGAAGCACTGAAATGCCCACTTTCTCATTTAAATCACTCTGTTCCACTAGCGCAGAGCACACGGATGGGTAGCCATGTGTCTGAATTTCTGTGTTCGCTCCCCTTATGCACATGCGCAGAGCAGGTTGTCGCTGCACTTCTGCATAAAAAATACCCGTAAGCGCAGCTCTGGATCAAGTCGCTGTGTTGTATCTCTGTCCATTGCAATCTATTTTGACCTTTTTATTGCGCGTGTCACCTTCAATAACAGTAAAACAAAAGTATTAAAAATAAAGATTTTTTTTAATGTATTAGATTAGATGAAAGCTTAGGTTAAAAGGCCACACAAGTGGTCCCCAAGGTGTAGCCCATCCGCACCGTGCCTGTAGTGATGTCAGTAAGTCGGGAATTCTTCCTGCCTGAGCTCACAGTCCCTGGGAACATTCATCATATGTTTCCATCCTCCGCAGCACAGTACTGAGAGCCTGGGTAATTCCTCCCTTCTTGTGATCCCCTACAAGCCAGAATGAAAAGAAAACCACGTAGTGCATGCATTTACATTTGCTAGGAAAAAGGATAATAAAAAAACTATGTATAAAATATTGATGCTACAGTGCCTTTAAGGCATGAGCAATGTAGGAAAGCCCAAGTGAAAAGGATGAACTAAGTCAGCAGGAGGAGCAGGTGTCTGGGCGGTGCAAACACATTCCCTTCTTCCCTCTCTCTCTCTCTCTCTCTCTCTCTCTCCTTTTTTTTGCAATCTCTTCTTGCCTTTTCATTCTTTCTTCCAGCAGAAGGAGCTACTTGTCTGAACAGAGTCAGAAAACCAGGGAAGGAAGAGGGTTGTGGGGCTGAGACGCACGCTGCCTGTGTTTGTATACAGAGCACTCTCAGACTGGCAGCGTTCTGACAGCTGCTGCTGCTGTCTCATTGTTCTCAGTCACTGACTAAAGGGAATCGTCTGGCTGGATATAATTCGCTCACCAGGTACTCCGTGCCATCCTTGCGCACTGGCAACCATTGACTGTCACCACTCTGAATTCAGGGGTAAGGAGTAATTTTGCAGGAAGAAGGACAGGACTTTGGCATCCTTGGTTTTTGCATCTCTTTCACTGACCCAGAATCATGATCCCTAAGGAGGTGACATGCCTCCTGCTAAGTGTCAGCTTTTGGGTCCCACTCCTAGTTAAAGGTAAGTGATGCTGTTGTGCTAAGCTCTTTTACTGATTGCTGTATGTTAACTAAGTTTATCGCTTAGAGACACGACCTCTGTGCGTACATAGGTGACTGCTAGGAGTGTCCTCAGGAGTTAAGTGATCTATCGGGAATAGAAGGGAATACAGGGAATTGAGAGGGATGAGAGAAATGATGTGATCTAGTTTGTATTTGGGAAAGCATGATCCCAAAGTGGATTAATTGTCGTGCCATCTGCAGACCTGTTCTTTTTAGCAAATGTTCTTAATGAGATGACAGAGAGAGAGCTTAATTGTAATCCCTATCAGTGGTTAGGAGGATTTAAATAACTGCAGGGCAGTCCTTATCTCTCCTAGTTTTTCTTGCAGTGATGTAAGATGCAGGCATGCCTGGAAATTAGGCTGGATACACTATAGGATGTGATGAAATCATTCTGCTGCTTTACATTTTTCTTCCCATGACATGTTTGGTTTTTTTTGGGTTTTGTTTTATTTCGTTTTTTTACACTAGGCTGAAAAGTTTCAATCACTGCTTAATTTTCTTTCATTTGCCCATATCACAAGTTAAGTATAGTTTTTTAATAGGCAGTTTAATTGGTGCATTCTAATGACACAAAAGTAATATAATGACAGGAACTTCTTGACATAAGCTTAGTAGTAAAGTATATAGGTACACCCTGTGTCCTTATCTAAGCTAGTTCTTAGTGCCCTTGTAAGCTCCTGGGCTCAGTTTCTGCACCCAAACCTGTTCAGTAGCTCTGTGCTGTTGTATGTACCTAAGAACTTCTCCCTGGTCTATAACTACTAGCCTAACCTAGGATTATGACTTTCACACCAACTTGTTTCTGGAATCTATACCACTCACTGCTCTTGGGTTCTGCCCCCCTACCTCTTGCTCGGCTCTGCATCTGTAAGTTCCCCTGATTCTCATGCACTCTAGCTTGATGCTGAACTCTGTACTCTTGGATTCTGAACCAATAACTACTCCTTGACGCTGCACCCCAGCCTACACTGGTCTGTCTGCCCCAACCTGCTCTCGGGCTGTGCACAGCTTACTGCAAGGGTCTCTGCTCCTGCTTTCTCCTGTGTTCTAAACCTCTAGCTTCTGCCGTGCTCTGTATTCACACGGCTTACTACTGCGCCCAAGCCTGTTCCTCAGCTCTGCACCCCTGCTAAAAAAAATCTGCATCTATAGCAGCTCTTGACATCTGGTCGATGAATAGAAAAGCTACCTAAAAAAGGTAGCAATTGGTCATGGCTTGTAGGAGCGAATATAAGGATGAAAGGAATGGGTGAGATTAGTGCTTAGTAGACTGTGTAGTTCGCTTCTCTGCCTGAAAGATAATGAAGCCTTTGGGGCTTTAAACTGTGTGAACAGGCACTGATGTGATCTCCTAAATTAATATAAATATCACAATGGGAGTGACCACATCCATAAAATAAGCCCCTTCTCCCTCAGTATGAAAACTGCATCATATTTTTACCATGTCAACCCCTGCTCCCATGAACAGTTCTCATTTAGAACATCTGTATCAATCTGCAGGAAAAACACCATTAACTGAGAGGGATTTTATAGCAAGGCTCGATGCATTTTATTTATCTGGCTACAGTGCAGCTTATAGATTTATCTAGTAAGGAAACAAGTATGCAATCAGTAAAGCCAGCATTGCTGTCATTAGATTATAGATTAGAACAAAGAGTCAAAAGGTATCCGGAATTGCTTTATTAAGCACTTGGACTGAATAAATGATTTTTCTCTTTAGATACATATTTTCCTGCTGTGTTTGTTGCTATCGATTGTTCTTGCACTTAGGTCCTGAAATGAAAGGAAGTTAATTTCCCCACCAACCCCCACCTTCTGTACTTCCTTATTCACTCTCTACCCCTCTCTACAATTCCCTCGGGTCCTTTAGTTGGCTGATGAAGCCAGTCCCTGAGGGAACCTGTGGTCTTTTGCAGTTACTGCACATTTACTTGTTCTGAGGCCATAAGAAAATCTTATTAGTCTATCCCGGTTCTGGATGCATCAGCTCGACAAGAGTTTTTGGATAAAATATTTGTAGCTTTGTTGAAGAAGCTCATAGGAGTAATACTGGCCAACACCAGAAACTTCTTCTAAATTCTTAGTAACATAAGTATTTTAACATCTTAACTCGTGGATTAGTGAAGACATTCATGTACTGAAGCTTCTATAGAAATAATATCATCCTTTGCACACAATAACAAAATCCATACTAACAAATGTTAAACAATCTTGTTGCTATTGTATATTATGTTGTCTATTTTTTATTACTCTGCTACGTTTTACTATGTTATCTTGTGTTATTTATTAAAGCATGTTCCTTCTATATATCATTTTGGCAGATGTTGGTTTAAACATATTTAGACAGATGTTATTTTAATTATGCTACATGATATAATACAAAGGTGGCTTCATAGATTGGAAGAGAAAAATAGGCTCATTAACATACAAATGATTGTTTTTAACAGAAACCACAATTTCTTCTTCTTTGAGTCAACTTTTGCAGAAAGTATAGGCATCACAGCAGATACTGTTGTAAGAAAAGTCCTTCTAGTATAGTCTATGCCCATAAATCTTGTATATTTATAAAATGAAGAGAAAAAAAAATCAGTAATCAAACTGAATATTGTAGTAGCTGCTAAATAATTCATCAGCATGGACTGTTTTCAAAATCCAATGACATTTGTAACTGTAGCAGGAAGTATGTGATGCTATGCAATCTGTCAGAATAGCCAGCGCTCATGTCTTAATCCTTTAAGCAAAATGTACCCCATTAAGTTCTAGACAAATTCATTTGTTTTACAGATTGACTTCCCTCAGTAGCTTCAATTCCCTTCTCTGTCTAAAATGAACTATTGAAACAGAGATGGCTCATATTATTCACTTGCTGTGAAACCCACTCACCAATTAAATATTCATTGCAAGGAAAATCTACTTTTTCATCTTTTCTATGTAGCAGATTGATAATCTTAAACTGGGTGATCTCTAATGTAACATTTTCCAAAGTATTAACACTTTTTTTTTCTCTCATATGAAGATTATGAATTACTTTAATTCAGTCCTTTCTAAAAACGTGTTTATTAAAACCCGATATGGAAAAATAAATGATTTTCTGTTATGAGAATAAACTTTTTTTTTAATCAATTGTCCAATTTTCTTAACTGAAAGTAGAATACAACGACTTTCTAAATTATGATATCTGATTTTTAAGTACATTGGAACGCCAATACTCTGGCCAACGAGCTGTAAAATTGAATGTCGTCCTCCCTTAAAATGTGTTATTTGCCAAATTACTGAGTCTTTCAAGTTTAGTGTGTTTTAACATTCACGTTACAGAAATAGTGGTGATGATTTCCCAGTGACTTAAGCAAAATGGTAGGGGTTTTATTTTGATGTACAAGGGGCCCACCCTAGCAATAATGTCATGGCTTACAGACATTATATACCTTAAGTTGACTGCCAAATGTTCTGCATCAATTTTCCATTTAAAACACATATTTAGCATTTATATACTATCCAATCACTTTATGAAACATTTCCCACTGCTTCATATAGTTGACCTCAATCTTTACCCAGTAAATATGAAGGATATATCAATATTTATCTAAGGAATACTTAGGAATATTCTTTGCTAACAGCGTTTCTCTGTACAACATACTGTATCTGATTCAAATTTACCATATGATCTAGACGCTTCAGTAATCTAATACTTTTAGTAATCCAGTATTTATATTATTATATTATATACTATTATATGTTCCTTGCGCAACTTTTCCTATGTTCAATATTTTTTCCTTATGGCTTTCTTCCATTTTGTCAGAATGAATGTTTACTTTTCATTGACCTAGAATACTACAATGCTCTGTTGTACATCATATGACATGAACAATTTGGTTCTATTATACGAACACATGACTGAAAAGAAAGAAGAAAAGAACAACAATGTATGTAGACATGGATACTGTTTCCCTGCTGATCCATTAATAAATAAAGCTGGTAAAACCATTGACAAGGACATACAGAAGTCATTAAATGAACCCAAGGGAAATAACTAATGTTGTTTCCTGCTTCTTTTACCCACAGTTTGCAGTTTAACATCTTGTTCTTAAATCTCTATTACTCTTAAAAATACTCCTTTCAAACAGTCGTAACAAGAAATTTTAGGGCCAGGGGCAAAAGGGAAAAATGGTGCCACCGACCCTGAATTCCAAACCAATTTAACATTAAATAATAACTTACTGGTGCCCCCCTTAAGCTTGGTGCCCTGGGCGGCTGCCCCTATTGCACACCCCTAGTTACAGCCCTGTTTTTAATAGTCATCTGAGGAGTTCTTAACCATAATAATCAAACTTTTAAACAATAATGATACAATAATTGCTGTCCATATATTGAATGCATGAATAGGGGTATACTCAATAAAACACAAATGCTGTTAGACTCCTAAGCGCAAAACACTGTAAACTATGTGGATATACAGCAGTAGTGGATTTTTTTTTTATATATATTCATATAAATTCACCAATGTATATGTCCAGTCATCGTAATGAAGCGGACTCTCCACAGAAAAATGTCTATTCAAAAAAGCTCTTTCCCATCTAATCCCTTCTTTTCTGTATAAAAAACAACAAAGAACACACAAAGACCTTGTGTAGCAAGTGACAACAACAATAAAGACAAAAGGCAGTGTTTGCACTCACAGTTTGTGTCTTTTTCATCTGCCTGTATATCAGTCCTTTTCCTCTCCTCGCTCGTGGCGTAGTCCTATTTTTCTTTCTTTTTGGTCCTCTCCCCTTCTATATGTCGTTTTTAGGGGTATTCCTCAATATATATACAGAAACATAGAGGCAAACAACATTGTGCTCTCCTTATTATATCCAGAAAGGTGCTTATATGTATAAGTTATACTCACACTTTGAAAGCCTTGGAGTTATCACATATATTGGAAGGATTTTCCTCACTTCCCTTTCTCATTCGAAAGAAATTACGGATTCAAACATATTTTTGCATCAAACTTTATTTTGGTCCAAAGTTCCAATACAGTAATAAGAATTTACTAGAAATGTGAAATTTTAAGAATTTTAAAAAGGATTTTTATTACTGTAATGGTTTGAGCCGAGGCCCAGGCCTAAGGCCTGAAAGCCGGGTTTTAGTGTTGATGTGAAAAGGGTATAACAGTGCATGTTTTCCTGGTCTCCCCATAATCACATAATCACAGGTGATGTAATAAGTACCACCTGTGGATCTTTTCACATATGTCAGTCAGTAATGAACACACATGTGCTCCAGCAAGGAGACCTGGAAAACATGCACTGTTAGTGGTGCCTGAGGACTGTGGTTATGAACCTAGCTTAGCATGTAAGCATTTTAGATATCAGGATTAGCTAAGGCTGACAAGCGCCTTCTATCCTCTTCTCTGTAAACTGTACATATAAAAGTCTCTAACTTTGTTTTGGAAAATATTACACTTAAAATGTCCCACCGTGTCCATAACTGCAGCCAGTATTAAATAATTATCTGATCTCTTTTTACAGCTTTTATTTCCTATGTTGCAAAGAATAACATTGGGCTGGATCCAGACCCCTGCACTTTCCGTACATGCAGGGGTCTGTCTGTCCGACAGAGAGAGTAGAGTGTACGCCCCCTGTCACTCCCCTCTCTTGTGCAGGCTTTAAGCCTGTTTTAATTTAATCACACGGATCAGTGGTCCTTATGACCGCTAATCCACACAAGTGTGGGAGCTCCCTCCCACTCTGTAAAATTAGCATACTTCTCCCTGCCCACTTTAGCATGCGGAGGGGAAGCACAGGCCATTTGATAGCCCGTATCGTAACACTAGCGTTACATCTGGAGGGTGCATGCCTTGCGTGCGTATGTGGCCTGATGTTTTCAGGTCTGGATCTGTCCCGTTGTTCTTACATTGATTGGTTGCTTGTTTACTTGCTTTACAGTAAACTGAAAGAACTACTGATAATCATAATGTTGTGCTGTTTTTATGTACATGGGATCTACTAAAATTGACACCCCCTCATCTTGGACAGTTGACCAAATTAGCCTTATTTACTAACTGGGTACCCACCTTTCTCACATGCAGAACATGATTTCTATCAACGGCAAATAGTAATGTGCCACTTACACCATCCAGCCTGGCCCACCTTAATAAAAAAAATTTCACAGAGGCATTGCTGTGTTTCAAAAAGGAACATGTTTTGTTAATTGGGACAGTATCATTATTGACGACTAATTAATTTGTCTTCTAGATGTGACTAGGTGGCCCACTAGCAGATAGGGGGTTGAGCAGTAACCTTAGAACCATAGAGGACAACCTCTGTTGACCTCGGCGCTCCCCAACAAAACTAACCAAAAAGAACACAACCCAATCATAACTGCTCACCCCAGCACCTGGAAGGTGGCATACCTAAGAAACCAGCTAGCGCGTGATGTCCGTGCATCCATCCTAGGTCGTCTGACCAATCCCCCTCTTCCCCATTCCCCTTGTGCCAATAGACCATTACCAAAAAAAACCAATGTGACCGTCCAACCATGCACTGTTTAGGAACAAGAAACAGCTTAAATAAAATCTCTGCATCAACTATAAGGGAGAGAGGGAGATTATGCGGAAAAAAAACACCTAACTTTCAGAGTTAATATTAACCCTGTCCTTCTGGTAAGAAGTGGAACTTCCGTGTGTTGTTTATGTCCCTGCAGCCCTATGGGGAACTTTTTTTATTTTAATAGAGAACAATATTATAAAGAGTAAAGATCTATTACACATAAACATACATTTCTACTTTTAATGCACTATAGACTGCAAAAGTGATCAAGATGTCAGTTTCTGCATGTTCCCCTTTTTCTATTGAAGTTTTTAGCAAATGTTCAACATTCAATTACCTGTAATACTTTCTCCGTGCATTTTATCTTACAATACACCGAACACAAGCCATTTTCATTGTGCCATGTACATTTGAGCATACAGTACAAGGTATAACCACCAAAAGTTTACTTTGGTTAATACTTTAAGTAGAAAGGTTATAGACAAGAGGTTGTAGGAGAATCATATAACAATAACTTTTGTTGTAGCTAGAGCCTGAAAGATCCAATGTGGTGTTTAGACAGTTTGACAAGGGCACGTTGGGTAAACACTTCTGCTAGTTTGCCTGGGTATAATAAGAGTGGCACAAAATCAGACTAGGCAATTCAAATTAAAAACATTAAAAATGTTTACATTTTATCCAAAGTACTATTGGATTAGGGGAAATTAGTATCACAAGCCATTCAATAATTTTGTTTACAAAGCATATAATTAACTGTGTACATGATTTTGAATGGTTTACTATCAATTTATAATACCAGTAACAGTAGGAGGCAAATTTCATCTGTTGCAAACAGTATTAAGCTGGTCATACACTAGTACAATTATCGGTCCCAGCAGGGGGGAGGGCTGATAAACGGGACGATTTCCCGCTAGGGAAATGTCCCTTTATCGGCACCAAACACCTCCTCTGCTGGGACCGATAATCCTAGCAGAAGAGGGGAAGGTGCAGCGCTCTATGTTGCTGCTGCTTTATATCTATGTACAAAGCTGCTCTGACAGCTTTGCAGGTATACTTTAAAGCTGTTAGAGCAGCTGAATCAGCCAAAGCCGCGTTTCACACAGCGCTGTTTCAGCTGATCCCTGTCTGTACTACTCCCTGCAATAGCCACTGTTGTATATCTATGTACTATGCTGCTCTGACAGCTATAAAGTATACCTTCAGACCTGTTAGAGCAGCTTTGTACATAGACATAAAGAAGCAGCAGCTTCGAAGAACAGGGAGCTATTCAGCTTGCTGATTGGCTCCCTTAAAATATCGGGAGCATTCTCCCGATTTAAATCAAACATGTCAAAAGATCAAATAATCGCACCAGAGCGTTTCTGGTGCGTTTATTTGGCGTTTCAAAAATTGATCTGTACCATACACTAGAGCGATTATTTGCCCGATCACCCGATGATTTGGTGATCGGGACGATAATCGCTCTAGTGTATGGCCAGCTTAAGAGGTGACGCTCCCCAGCTCAAGTATCAAATAACATTCTAAAAGTAAAGTTGGTAAATCCAGTATCTGAATCCAATAAGCAACAGAATAATTTTCCACCTGTAATAATAAAATAAATGTCACTCCCCTATGGTTGTACATGTTTGCCCTAGTTCTGTCCCCAATGAGGCTCCTTTTGATCGACTATACAATGAAACAGATATCTTGTTACACATTAACGTTGTACAGTAGTACCTGCAAACATAGGACAAGCCCTGACTTCCTGCTAGTGAAACGCAGTTTGACATTTTATAATCCCCCGGCCTTATACAGTAAGGGTGTCTTCCTGCCAATGTGTAGACCCGGATGATGGTGGAAGTATGCACATTTTCAGTCACATAATTTGCACCAGCTCTAGGGCATGTCTACATCAAGGATGGCGATGAGGGTTGAGATTCTACAGCTATTATGAGACTTGCAATCGTTTCACTAAATTTATGAAAATTTTGGGTGAAAATGTGTTTTATTTAGCTCCATTCATTTTTGAAAAATAAAATAGGATAAACAATATGTAAATTAGGTTTTACTACATTACACTAGAACTAGTAGATAAGAATCAGGGTAACAAACAGTTTCCAAGGGCCGGATCCAGACCTACGTTCCCTTTACGTTACAACGCGTAGCGTCTTTACGCTATCGTAATTACTATTCCAAGCCCTAGCTTAACTTTTCAAAGTGTAACTACTGTTGTACGTAATGGTTGCACATACTTACGTGCCAAAGCACGCCCATACTGTGCGATTTAAATGGTTCACCCTGCCTACAAAGTGTAATTACGAGTTTCGTATAGCTGATACTAGGCTGGTATGTACGATCAGAGTTATGGGTAGTAACATCTGCCTTGTGCATGCGCAGTACATACAAAATAGCGTTTTTACGTCTCCGGGTATCGTAAATACGCTAGCTCACGTAGCTCTGGATCTGGCCCCTAGTCACTAATTTGGAAAGACCAGGGTTATAGAGATGGGGAATAGGAAGGGAAATGACCCTAGGAAAAAAGAGACCTGCTTTTGAAAGCTTACAGTCAGTTGGGAGGAGGATGCCAGAGGGTGTAAGTAGTAGGTATTGATTTGGAAGAAAGCTGGAGTGGTGGAGATGGGAGAGCTTTGCCGTTATGGGGAGCAGCACAGAGTATTCATTGTGGTGGGGAAATTTTTCAGTTGGGAATAGAGACAGCAAAGGCAGGCAGAGCATGGCAGGCAGGTGGGATTTTAGAGGGACGTTAGGGACTGAGGACCTGATTCACAGTTAAGATCCGCACCTAACTCACTCTTCCAGCCCCTAACCCGCCCCCCGTTTTTTATGTACCCTATGGCCATACAAGTGCCATAGGGCTACCTTATCTAACCGTGCAATGTCCGTACAGACATTACCTCTCCACGCCTCTCCCCTCTCACTTCTTACTAAGCACGTTAAAGACCGCACGGACGCAATCTACGTACCAATCTGGTACGTAGATAGCCTAAATGGCCTACTACATATGCGTAGTAGGTCATTTCGGCCAAATGCACACTTAAGAAGCACACGCTTCTTAAGTGTGAATCAGGCCATGAGTGAGGGCTTTGCATGTGACAATAACAGCTGAAACTAGTTTGTGTAACCTCCTGTCTTCAATCAGAGGTGCATGTAGATTTAATTTCTTAGTGGTACTGTACCTAATGTTTTTTCCTCTTCACTTAACCTTTTGTACTAAATATTTGCCTTTTTTTGTTATTTGTCTCCCCTATATCATTTACCCTCCTTACATCCAGATCCAATCTCACCAGCCAAAGGAGATTTAAGAAGTCAGGGGACCATTGTGCAGGATTTGTACATGGGCCCCCCTTACCCTGATACAGGACTGTCCCAAGTTGCGTGCCTCCAAAGGGGCGGGGCCTAATGGGCGCTTTTTTAGCCTGCGAATCGGGACAGTCTAAATGCCACAGGGCCCCCTGTTCTGAGGGGCCCGTGTGCAGTGAACACCCTGCACCCATTATAGATACTCCTATGCCACCAGCATATTAATGTGTAACAATCAGTAAA
>WWET01000549.1:243073-275157 GCA_011038615.1 Limnodynastes dumerilii | reverse complement strand
GTAATGTCCAGCCCCCACGTCTGCCCCTTGTAATGTCCAGCCTCCATGTCTGCCCCTTGTAATGCCCAGCCCCCATTTTCTGTCCCTTTTAATGTCCAGCCTCCATGTCTGCCCCTTTTAATGTCCAGCCTCCATGTCTGCTTCTTATGTCCAGCCTCCATGTCTGCCCCTTTTAATGTCCAGCCTTCATTGTCTGCCCCTTTTAATGTCTAGCCTCCATTGTCTCCCCCTTATGTCCAGCCTCCATTGTCTGCTCCTTTAAATGCCCAGTCTCCATTGTCTGCCCCTTTAAATGCCCAGCCTCCATTGTCTTCCCCTTTAAATGTCCAGCCTCCATATCTGTCCCTTACTGTATGTCCAGCCACCATTGTCTGCCCTATAAGTCCAGCCTCCATTTTCTGCGCCTTATGTCCAGCCTCCATTGTCTTCCCTTATATCCAGCCTCTATTGTCAGCCCCTTATGTCCAGCCTCCATTGTCTGCCCCTTATATTCAGCCTAAATTGTCTGCCCCTTATTTCCTGCCTCCATTGTCTGCCCCTTATGTACAGCCTCCATTGTCTACCCCTTATGTCCAGCCTCCATTGTCTACCCCTTATTTCCAGCCTCTTCTCTTACTTACCTTTGATGATTTCTCCCTTCCTCCGTGGTGCTCCCTTTCTCTGTCTGTCCCACATTGTCTCTCCTGGTCACATGGTGCGGTAGTGGTTTTACAGGGCTCCTACGGAAGCCCTGTAGGACCAAATCTGTTTCTAGAATGGTAGTGACTGCATAAGTTTTGTCACTGCCATTCACAGTAACAGGTTTGGTCCTGCATATACAGCGGCACAGGCTTTACAAAAAAAAAAAAACAACACAACTTTGTCTCGAGAGTCTGATCTCTCGGGCCAAGTTGTGAAGTGGGCGGGACAGCGGGACAGTCCCCCTGAAAGCGGTAAAGGGATGTTTTACCACATTCTAATGAAATCTGGGCATATATTCAGCCTAGTGGTAGTGAAAATGTATTTATTTATTAAGAGGTTTTTATATAGTGCTATCAGATAACAAAGCACTTTACAGAGATTATTTTACATTCACGCCAGACCCTGACCCATTGGAGTTCCATTCTAAGTTCCCTAACACAGACACACAACACACACACACACACTAGGGTTAAATTAGTCAGCAACCAATCAGCATGTTTTTGTAGTGTCGAACCAGTGCTTTCTGTTTTGCAGGGGTCTGAGAGCATGCACAGAAGAGGGAAATGCATGCCCCTGTCATTCCCTTCTCTCGTACAGGGTTCTGGACACTTATGTGATGTTCTGCACCGGATTTCCTTGCGTATGGGCGTAACAAGACATTCGCATACCTGATACCTGCTCAGGGGCCAGGATAGTCGTGCAGATGAAGGCGAGTGGGCGGCAGAAGGCACATCTGCATGGATCTACGTTCGGACGGATGCAGATCCATGCAGAGAACTTAAGGCAGGCTTAGGGATGTGCAAATCATCTGATGTCCGCACAAGAGAGAGGACTGGCCACGGAGTTCACTCTTTTATACTTACAAACCCTCCTTCATACGGAACACGCATGAAGACCTGGAACAGGCCCAATATTACTGTGTAACACCTTCAAACTAATATACTATTACAATTAACTCTGCTAGCATAATGAATAAACTTTTGTTACAGTTGCTTTTGCTGAATTAATTGACTGATATTAGGATCATTTTTAATATAAAGTACATACACATGTGCCCTTCTGAATAGAGTATGAATGTATATATTATTTTACTACCACTAATTAATCTCCTTGGGCCGGATCCAGAACTACATCCGTCTTCCATAGACGGACGTAGTTCAATAAACAGTAGCTACTGCGCATGCGTAGTAGCTATTGTACGTAATCTGCGTATCGTTTCGATACGTAGATTGCATATATGCGGTCTTTTAGACTATGGAAGACGGACGTAGTTCTGGATCCGGCCCCTTGTCCTGATTTATGTAAGAGGAATAATTAGCATTTCATTAAAGGCTTTAATCCACCTTTTCTTATTCTGTAAACATATCTCTTGCCCTCATAGTATACGCAAAATATGTATAAGCCTTAGAAATGAACATGTGGTCTCTGATAATATTAGGAAAACATTGTAACCAGAACAACCCCAGAGATGAAATTAAAGTAGAATTTATTGTTGAACCTACTTCAGTCTGTCTTGTGGGAGACAATGAAGATTTCCAATAATTAATTATCTAATTTATTTCTAAATGAAATTAACAGATTTATTGTGCAGCTGTAGATGTGTCAGTGATTGTAAACCATTGTTCCAGGTTGAGATATCTGCTATTAAAATGGTTAATATGTTTGCCTCTGTTGAACAGATGCACACTAACTGGTAGTATGAAATTTAATGAAGATATACACAAGGCAACAAATTCAGACAGAACGTGTATGTCATACCTGCGGGGTACAAATCCCGGGTGTGTCGAGTGTGACCCATTAGCGCTACCTCTGGATGGCAGTGCAAGCACGGTACAAAGCAGGCAAGCTCAGAGCAGCTTCTCGACCACATATATTGTAGGGTAGTGCACTGTATTGTATTGCTTCAACAGCAATGTAAATGTGATAAAACTATTCAAAATAATGATTTTATAAAAAAAAAATGGTGCAATTTAAAACATTCTTTTTATTACTGTATATAGTAAATATGTTATGAGATCTCAATGCTCCAGTAGGATATCTGAATGTTTGTATTGCATTTGCAGTCTGAAATTCTAACACAGGAGTCTGAAGAAGGTTGTGTGGTGTCAGACCCTGGACTTAGACATGGCCTATGGCAGGTGTTTTGATCTGAATTGGGGACACTTTCTTGGGCACATCCTTAATGTACATTGAATATGTGCCTCCTCCTCTTTCCTCTGATGACACACCCAATTGCACGCTCTTAGTTTCTGAGCAAGAACAATCACTCTGAGATAAGCCGCGTGAGCTGGTATAAGCTCACTTCTGGATTAGACCCACTGTATTTGGTGACAAAGAACTAAACTATGCTCTGTTTCTGATTGTCCTTTAGGGCAAGGATCTCCTGTACAAAGCTAATTTTACCCATGCTAATTCCCCCCTTTTTTCAATTTATTTATTAAGACATTGCTGTTGTGATTGTTATTGTGCGTCCTCCTATTCTTAATTTGCCAAACTTTGTACAATGTCTCCTGGAGTGCCAGGGACTACATTTATAATACACAATGCTGTACAGGGGATCCCCTTCCAATCATGTCAAGGACCATGTCGTCACTTAAAAATGATGACAAAGACGGGGTTTAAGTGTAGGGGAAGATTATGGATGTATAATTATTAGGTATCGAATAAATCTTCTACCCTGGTTTCTTTCACCAGGATGACCTCTAGCCAGCTCATTTGGAATAGAAAAACTGTTTTCCATAAATAACAAGGGAGGTGACCAGGGCTGACTCCATATTTAAAGTATTGTTGTAATAGCCATTGCACATAGTGCAAGCAGCAACCATTTGTCAAGAATCCAAATTCTGTGGTCTTCTGGAAGAAAGCCAAGAATGGTTCTTTCAGGTGGAAAAGGTTTTCTGTAGCAAATGTACAAACTAGCCAAGTGGCAGATTAACGGGCATTGTAACAATGTATTTATTAACAAGTTTTTATAAAGTGCCATCAGATTATGTAGCGCTTTACATAGAATATTGCACATTCACATCAGCCCCTGCCCCATTGGAGCTACATTCTAAGGTCCCTAACACATACATACATACATACATACATACATACATACACATACACACACACACACACACACACACATTAGGGTTAATTTATTCAGCAGCCAATTAATCTACCAGCATGTTTTTGGAGTGTGGGAGGAAACTGGAACACCTTTGTTCATGCTTTTATATAGACTTGGATATGGTTAGCCTTTCCCAGAGGAGAAAGGGCGATTAAAGCTTTGCTAAATGTTAGTAAAATGAAATCAAACAACATCTAAAGTCTCATAAAAAAATTCTTTAATGAAAAACAAATGTTTTTAATGTTTTTAAATATACCTTTCAGCCTCTTCTGTACATAATCTTTGTTTGCCTAGCTGTATATATCTATAAAGAGTCTTATCTCCAGGATGTTTAGCCTATATGGCAACACCCTAAAGGCACAGATCACTACATCTGCCGGTTTTGTTTTTTACTTGCTGTGATCAAAGCACACACACAACCAACATATTTGAATTGATCTTTAGTCAATGTCTAGTGCTGAAGCAGGGTTCTGGCTGTAAATTTTACAGACCTGCAGAGATTCAAGTTATTGTGAAAAATATTTCCAAAAGAGGACCATGAAAAGATCACATGACTTCATTTCTATAAGATGAGTTAGAAGAATGATCCGATATAGATGTCACTAATTTACTAATATTTGTTTTCTATCAGACCATGTGTACTGCCTTTCTGGGACACAGATCACTGATGCTCCATGTCTGAACTCAAAGTCAGACTTTCTCTTGTACCCCCATTTATTGGGCCAGTACTCCCCAGCATAGGGTGTCACTTGACACGTGCCTCAAGTGCTTTTAGGAAATCCACCACTGCCATCACTGAAATAAATCTAGGCACTTATCACTAACCATCTGGACACCTATTATGATCAGTCGTCCTTTGATACAACTCAAGGCAAAACTCACATCTGAAATGTAAACTTCCCCAATATGCATCAAAGGATTAATTTCCATGTTCAGTCATTGTTCTGATTATCTCATACTTTAAGGCAGGGAGGAACAGATTCCAACTTGGAACACTGCTAGTCTCAGCCTTGGTAATGAATAGGTTATTCTCCGAAGTACAGAGGGAGATCCAACAGTGTCCATTTCACTGAATATATTTGTTTGCTGCAAATGACTAAGTATCAATTATTGTTTTTTCATTAGTACTGTAAGATTTCTGTAATTTCAGTTATAACATCCTATAAGTCCATAAGACCTAGCCCAGGAATCGAACCCATGACCTTAACACTGTGAGGCACAAGTGCTGCTCACTGAGCCACCATACTGCCTTTCTGCTCTCCTTAACTGACTTTCACATACAGGGACAAGGAAAGAATGTAAAATCATGCTTGAAGCTCCACAGCTAAGACTGTATCCCGGGTACTGTGGTCAGAGCCGGTTGGACATTTGAACAAGGGTTGCCGACTCTCCCGGAATATCCGGGAGACTCTCAAAATTTGGACAGTTCTCCTGGTATCCAGAGAAAGCCGACAAAGCTCCCTACTGTAATAGGTGAGTTACTAGGGATGTGCAGGGCTTGATGATGTCATTAAGCCCTGCCTATCCCCTGAAACGCTAGAGATTACAGGAGTGCTTGACAGGAGACGGGGCTTAATGACGCAATTTGCATAAATCACATCATTAAGTCCCTCCCCCTTGTAGAAATCTATGGCTTCCCTCCAGGTTCTCCTGGAGGGAAGCTCTAAAAAGTCGGCAACCCTGATTTAAACACTGATCAGGACACTGGGGCTGATTCAGAGATGCGATTGCGAAAAGATCGCAAATATACGCACCTTTGCTAAGATCTTAGCAGGTTCCAGCCCACTGCATAAACAGACACTCCCCTTGCAAACAGCGGTGGATCTTAAACTTAGACCACCATTGACTTGCCTTAACTATACGCTTTCATTTGGGATCTTAAGTGACGTGGGAGCGTTCATTTAAGATCCAGTCAGTGTCAGTCCTCGCCCACTTTCCCTCATTTCCCTGCCTCCCCCCGCCCATTTCCATGCAAATCCTTAAGATCTTAAAGATTCGCAGCACTTAAGATCTTAAGTGCTTGCGTGCGATTCAAACCTACGCTCTTAGCGAACTTACGCTCCTAACCGCTACGTAAACGGCGTTGCACTATTACTACGCATGCGCAGTTTTGCGAATTTTCTAGGATCTTAAATATACGCACCTAAGTGCCGTGGAAATCGCATCTCTAAATCAGCCCCACTATAGCTGCCTTTTCCTCCATTATTTTATTGTTTGCCTACTGTGTATTTATTGCTGTTTACTGATTTTAATTTTTTATCTACTGTATGTTTGTTGTTTACTGTGCTATGGATGATTAGGTCATTAATACTATAAACTTAAACATATGGGACTGGATCCAGAATTAACAATGGCACCCTATTTATGCAAGCTGCATGCATATGTCAGGCAATGCTTGCTCTTCTGATTTCAAATGTATCTTGTAACAACTTGTAACACTTGTTTAAGATGTATAGAAGTAGGGATCACATATAAGTTTCTTATTCTTTGATTAAATGTATTACAACCATGTGACCTCTAGCGTGTATCATGTGACCACCACTGGTTTATGGCCCTCCTGCTTCTATTCTTACATTAATAGGTAGATAGATAGATAGATAGATAGATAGATAGATAGATAGATAGATAGATAGACAGACAGACAGACAGACAGACAGACAGACAGATAGACAGACAGAGAGGTAGATGATAGATAGATAGATAGATAGATAGATAGATAGATAGATAGATAGATAGATAGATAGATAGACAACCCTCAAAATGATACAATTTGGAAGCAGATCATTGCAGAATAATGTAATATATTATGAACATGCCTTGTGCTTTAATAAACATATGTCAACAACTTGCCTAAAGGTGAATGTCTGTATTAAGCAATTATGGTTACATATTGAAATGTTTCATCATTTCACAAGATTCTCTGACTTTTCAATTGTAGAGATTGCTCATCAAGCAAGCTATACATGTGCAATTTTATTTTATTTCTCTTCTGCCTTAAGCTACTATATAATTGCAATAAAATATTGCTCTACATGTAGTGTTATTTATGAGCCAGTCGATGACTGACATGTTACATGTCCATGACAACATCCTTGTAAGTAAGGATGTGAGCCAGGGCACTGCCTGAGGCAGATAGGGCCTTCTTACACCTGAGGCTTTAGAAAAACTGGTTTCTTATAGATAAATAAGGATCTGACTGACAGTGAGGCAAGTGACTTGTGAGTATGTGCAGTACATAGGTAGTGTGTACCATGTTACTCCGGTACATGAAACTTTTATTATTCTAATTTATTATAAATATAATATGTTGAATGTGATGCTTAATATCTGCTAATCTCTAAATAATCAGTAAATATCTTGTAGTCTGTAGTGTTGTTTTTGCAGTAAATATTATATAGCTGAATATAGGTAAATTCTAATAGGCAATGGAAGAAAAGATATTGGAAACGGATGCGTTTGCCTATTTCGAACATGATTAAGTCGCCAGCTGAATGGCGACTGTACCATTGTTCCAAATATACTGAAAATAGAAAACTGCTACAGGGAAATGGGAACCTATATATATAGTGAGAGGCTGCGGCAGTTAGAGCAGGGAAGATTAGGGTTAGGCTGCGGCAGTTGCATTGGGTTAAATGTTAGGGTTAGGGCTTAAGGTGATGGTTAGGGTTAAACTGCAGCACATGTTGGGTTAGGGTTAGGCTGCAGGGCATAGAGGCTAGGGTTAAGCTGCAAAGCATGGATTAGTAGGCTGCACAGCATGAAGTATTAGGGTTAGGGCTGAAGAAGGGGAAGGTTAGGGTTAGGCTGTAGGAAAGGGAGGGTTAGGAATGGGTAAAGGGTAGGGTTAGGTTAAACACTCTGTGACTCCAGGAGTTGCTTCTCTGCTGCTTCCTATAATGCAGACTGCCGGCAATCCTGCATTCAGCTGTAGTATGATGTCTTTCAAAATGAAAAATAATAAATAAAAATATCAAGGACTTAGATCATGTAATATAATGTTTATTATATAAGCATCTCACTTGCGTCACTCTGCTTATACGTACACAAATGTAAATGAATATTGTTCACATAGAATTGAGTAAACAGCAGAATGCAGCTTGGTTCAATATTTATTCCCTTTTACTTTTATTGTTTATGTATATGGGGTACTGTCATAGTTGTCAATGTTGTATTTCTCCTTTCTCCCTAAAATAACTCACAGACTCTGGGGGACAAGAGGTTATGGTTTGTGTCATCAAGTCACACACCCTAATGCACAGGGATCACAGGGGAATGTCCGGGAGACTCACGAAATTGGCAGTTCTGCCGGTATCCCCCGCAAGTGACTTGAGGCCTGTGGTTTCATGGAAACCATGGCCTCAAGTCCTGCTCCCCTGCCTAGCAACCCTAGTATAGTGTTGCTAGGGACAGGGATGGACTTGCCCCATCAAGCCCCGTCCCTATTCCTGTTACAGCTAAAAACGGGTATTAGACAGGGGCGCGACTTAATTACGCAATTTGCATAACTCACATCATTAAGCCCCACCCCTGCATGCATCTAGAGCTTCCCTCCGGGATCTCCCAGAGGGAAGCTGTTAAAAGTCGGCAACACTGTGTTAGCAAGCCCCACCTCCTACTAGGCAATTCTGTGGATCACAGCTGTACGCAGTAAATTAGTACGATGCTTGACTACGATGCTTGACTGAAGTTCCACTTTAGGGCACAATCAGGAGGGGAGACTGCTCTCCCTTTAGTTCTGGGGCAGTGGCTAGAATCTGGGAGTCTTAAAGACATTTTGGTAGAGTTGGCAAGTATGAATATTGTGATGTAAGGAGTGACAGGGAGCATGAGAGATTTCATGGAGAGAAAAATTATACCATTGTGACATTACTATTCAAATGGCTATTAACTAGAGCAGAGCGACGACTCCCATGTTTTATAGATAAAGAAAATCAAATGTTGGACAGAAACCTTTCCACACCTATCTTTAGAAGCAATTATAAAGGCATTTACTCTTTCTGGGCCTAATTCAGACTTAAGAGGGATCTTGAAAATAAGAGAGGAAAGTTACTTTTGGGCTAAACCATGTTGATTGCAGGGGAGTCATATTTCATCTGTTGCAAACAGTATTAGAGTTGAGAGGTGATGTTTCCTATCCCAAGTCTAAATAACAGTGGGGTAGATCCAGAACTATGTCCGTCTTCCATAGACGGACGTAATTCAATGAACAATAGCTACTGCGCATGCGTAGTAGCTATTGTACGTAATCTGCATATCGTTTCGATACGTAGATTGCGTATATGCGGTCTTTTAGATCCGGACCCGTGTGATAGTAAAGCTGGTAAGTATCTGTGTGCAGTAAGCAATTCAAATGCAATTCAATGCAAATTAAAGTAAAGAATTAACTTGTCTCCACCTGAAATCAACATGGTTTTGCCCAGTAGTAACTTTCCTCTCTTATTTTTAGTCTCTGAATCAGGGCCTTAATTTCAAGCTCCTTCTTAAGTGTACAATATACTCCATAAGGGGTATCTGATCCCTCATCGTCGTGACCTTATGGGACTCTCAGATACTGATGCCTGTCCCAAATGTCATATGAGACAGGCTTACCTAATACCTTCCCTAATATGTGGGAGTGTCCTCTTATTAAAGGATTTTGGAATCAAGCATCACGGTTTTCTTCAGTTAATTTGGCTCTACAGGCTCTCTTATTGGCGGAATGGGTGGTATTGGGGATCACGAGTATTCTCCCACTAGAAGGCAAAAATAACTGTGCCTTATGGTTTCAGCAGCAGCCAGGAAGAGCATCCTGCAAGTATGGATAAAGGCGGAACCACCATCTATGTCATTGTTTAAAAATAAGCTATTTTTTGCATTTAGAATTAACTGGGTGGACTCCTCCCTAATAAAGAAATCCGAGTCATTCTTTGAAACCTGGCAGGATTTCATTCATTTGCAGCCTCTATACATGAAATTACAAATTCAAGCTTGGTTTCAACACAACAGCTGGTATTAAAATGTAGAGTCTTTCTGAATGATCCTTATATCTCACTAGAGTCTGATTAGACCCCCTGGGTGGTGGGTTTGGGTGACAGTGATATATGTGAGGTGGAGGCAGCCGCATCCAAGTAAATGACGGTGATGGTAAAAGTTTATATAACTTGTGTTTTCTGCTAGCACTATGTAATGTGTCATGTATTCAGATTTTGACAGACATGCCGATAGCTGTGCATTATTGTATTTACTGTTTCTCCAATTTACTGTTTCTCCAATTAAAAAAGGTTTTGGTTTTGGTATTTGATATGAATTTCTTAAATAAAAAAATTTAAAGTGTTAAAATCAAGTAATTTGCACCTGTTTGTATGTATTGCTACACTGTATTATTAAATTTAATAGGGTGTTAAATATAATGAGGAACAGCACCAAAAAGGAAGTTGGCATCGTCTTATATAGAAACCAAAACCCAAGATTTGGTTAAAAAAATCTATACCCTAAATTCGAACCTCTCTCTAACATTACTTACACAAATGGATCATTGGAATCCATTGCTCCTCTGCGCGCCCATGTAGAGAGTAATATGTAAGTGCTAGAGATGGCCCAGAATGTGTACCAATGTACAATAAAACACAATCACAACAGATGGAAACATTTGTATGGACCAATCGCTTCACAATGATGCAGTCATACAATTTGTGTTATGATAATGGATACTGGGATCGGGTCTGTAGAAACAGGTATATGAGGTGCTGAGTTCCTCTTGGAGTCCCTGATAACGTCATGGATGGACACCACCATGTTGGTGTCAGGTTTGTTCTCATGCTCTGATGTAGCATTTCCACAATTGTTTTAGGTTTTCCATCTGTTTAAAGTTTTCTTTGAAGTCTTTCAGTGTCAGCATTCTCTTCTATATCTCCTTGCCCATAAAAGATCAGTATTCATGTTTCACAAGCAGCAGTGGAAAGTGCTATTCACTGTTTTATCACTTTGTGCCTCTGGTAACAGGTTAAATTTAGCACATAATCTCTGTAGCAGCATCTGTCATGATGCTTCTTTTATTCTTAGAACACTGCAGACATTACTGTTATATACGTGGAGAGAGACTGAGCGTTTAAGGGGCATCTTGACAAAAGAAAGAGGGAGCATCTATCAACCCATGCAGAAATAAGGACAACCACTTACAGTCTCTCTGCCCACAAGGGATGTGTGGGAATTTACTTGAGTGACATTATTATTATGATCAGCAATAATGGTAAAAACATCCAGATTATTACATTTACCTTAGAACCACTTCCTCTAAAAATACATTTTTTATTTACCACAATTTTAGGCTAACAAGCTACTGGAGTGCAGGGTGTAATCTGCAACACTGCTGTGTCATTGATTCTCTCTCTGCTTCTTCATTGATCAACTCCCCTGGAGTGTGGGGAGGTTTACTACCCCTAGGCTATTGGGTTGTGTTGTGGAGTGTAGGGCTGAATACGTTAAGGGGAACTGCTACACTTATGAAATCATATACTGGGTTAGACCAATATTATTTCCCATCTTGATCTACTTAGTGCCTAGACACATTAAACAAATGCTTAGATGCGCCATGCATAATTTAGTAGAAAATTGAGGTTACTGGTGTTTTCCTATTAGAGATACAGAGAGCTCATTGCAGATATGAAGATGATATAGTGTCATTCAGCCCACAGATGCTTTATGTTTGTCTGTCTCGTGGCTTTAGTTCCTGGGTCTTGTTCTGTTTGATTAGTGTTGCTTGATGACTTTTTTTCATAATTTAATATAACTCTGTAACTCTGTATAATTATTTTGTGTTATCTTTTTCTACATTTGTGCCACATCTCATAAACAATCAAGTTCTGTGGTTTGAGACGGGCATGGTCCAGAGGCGGAACTAGCGAGTTGTGGGCCCAGGTGCAATAAATATGCTTTGGCCTTGATGATATCCCAGGTAGCTTTGGCGGTGCGGTGATAACGGCTGTGGGCCATTGTATCAGCATAGGCCCTGGTGCTGTTGCACTGGTTGCACCAATGGTAGTTCCGCCCCTGGCATGGTCACATAAAAACTATTAGATGGCCACACCCGTCCCTTCCATCTACTGTAGAACCAGGTAACTATTCTCCACTGTTCTGCTGTTGCAAAAGAGAAATAGAAACCTAGGATTGGTGCTGTTCCTGCTGATGAAAGTTTGCCTCTTGGTCATCTTGATGTTGGTGAGACAGTCCTGCTTTTAGGGCTTTGGACTGGATTCTTAGATCCAATTGTGCTGCATTTATAGCTTCAAACTCAGCATGAGCTGGAATCTGATAGTGGATCGTGTTGTATCTGTAAATATCTAAATGTCTAATCCCTGATAAAGGGGCAGGGATAGGCTTGTTAATGAAGCGCCGTGGGCACCGGTAACCAGTTCCACGCGTATCTGCGTTCCGAGGAATTAATGTAGAGTTCCAGAACTTTGCACAAGACAGGGGAGTGACAGGAGCGAGCTCTCCCCTCTTCCATGTGAGCTTCCAGACCTCCATGCATAAGGAAAACACAAGGAGGTCTGGATCAGGTCTGCCATTTTTAAGAAGTTGAAAATCTTCATGTTAAGAATGCTTATATGCCATGTAAATACAGATCCTCACATCTGCCATGACTCAGTTACTTTTGTTTTAATTACCATTCCTGGCCAACTGCACTGGGCTGTGGAATCTGTGGACCCATGATGGTTCATTAAAGGCAGGAAATGCTAAATGTGAATATAGGTTACACATCCACTGAGGCCAATTTAAGTAGTCCTTGATTTATTGTGTAAGGGCTCCGCAGAGCCTGCTCTTGAGTCAAAAACTTCATAATTGGTGTATTAAACTTGTGATCCAGGTAGAACTTTATTTTTCATCACCTGCTTTCATCTTCAGTGGAATGTTAATGCAGAATTTTACTCATAGCTGTTCATGTTATTCTTCCTCGACACTGACAGAGTGCTGCTATCCCTCTCCTGTGAGCGGGCAAGAGACTGTTGTACGAGCTAAGAGAGATCTACGCTTCCTAATATTCTTCCTAATCCTTACACTGCAGAAGAAAATGTATGGAGCTATTGTAGCTCCTCTCAGTGGAGTGGATCCACAGCGCTGTATGTGCCATAACAATGTTCCGGTAGTTTTACAATAGAAATTCCTATTGTATGGAACTTAGTTCCGTACAATGGGAATTAAGGGAAAAAGGGCTGTGCTTCCCCTCCACCTGCCAAGGTGGGCAGGGGAAAGCATTATAATTTCACAGTGTGGGAGGGTTTTCCCCATTTACGAGCAGATCAGCATATCAGCATATGGACGGAACCACTTATCTGCTCATGTGACTTAAGGCAGTGTAAGTCACACAATATCTGCACGAGAGAGAGAGAGCAGTGACAGGAGGTGTTCACCCCCCTGTTGTTGATCCCAGCTCTTGTTTTATAAGTTTCAGGTCTAAAGACCACGCTTACGCAATCTACGTACAGAAGTGGTACGTAGATAGCGCAAATAAGCTACTACGCATGTGTAGTAGCTCAATTCTTAAAACAACGTACGTAAGACGAAGACTACGTAACTGTGAATCCGGACCATAATCATCTTTAAAAACAAAAAAGTTTGTGTTTATATTTATGTGTTTTATCTTATTTTGGATTGACATAAACTAAACTACATATACTGTATAAAATAATGTGATAATTCTATTTATAAAAAAAAAAATACTGATTTGTCATAAAACATTTATATTCACATTTTATTCTGTCATTAATATATATGCCCACATGATTATGCTTCAAGTTTCATCTAGTTGTATTGGAAGCAAGCACAACAATATCTGATTTTCACTTCAACTCAAATGCTGACACTTCTCAAGGGGAACATAATGTACTTGCATAACACAAGTATTATGGGATAGGTAGTACATGTAATTGTTGTTTTTACATACCTCTTCTTAGAATTCAGTAGGAACACTCAGCTACATTAGATATAATCATTAAAACAGAACATCACTTTTGTCTCTTGTACATCCTAATCGTGATATTTAATTGCAGGCTCCTCTAGGAACTATTGTTTTGGTACAACGGTCACTTTTCAGTTCTATATTAAGGGCTCTATTTACAAAGGACGTTTACATACATTAATTCATGTGAAAACGGGCATTAGCGCATGAAAATGAAGTTAACGGATTCAGAGATCCGTTTTCTTGTGGAGTTGCGTGCGTATTTTTAGGATTGGATCAACTGCGGATCAACGCGGTCAAAGTTATGTAAGTGTGGGCAGGGGGATGCATTTAAATGGGCATTTGAGGACGCGGTTAGATAGATGCGCACGTTCATACGTACTATAACTACACACGTAGAGATAAGGGTGCGCTATGGTGGCGTAAGTCACCGACAACACGGCTTTGTGAGGCGAGTGTCATGGGTGTTACCTTGCTACGTGCGTGCATATAATTTATTTATTAAGCATGGATCCATGGCGATCTATGTAAATACTGCATCACCTCGTCGGCCCATTCTTTTCAGTGCGGGCCGGCGCTTCGTCATATTTACTAACCCTCAGAGTGGAAATTTACACTACTCTCTCAGAGGTAAAATAACACCAGCTCGGGCTGGAGTTAGTGCTTCTATTCCAGCAATATCCCCAAATAACTCCCTTTTTCTCCCCATAATAGTTGTTATTAGGGGGAGGAAACGGGAGGTGTATATGGGGAGAACGCTGGAATATATGTAAGTTGAAGATTTGTTTAAAAAAAAATAATAATAATTTTCAAAGAATAAAAAACAAACAAATAAATAGAAACAGAATAGAGTTAAAAACGTACCTTACCGGGAGACGCGTCTGCACACAGAAGAGCTTGCTCATGCCGGAACTTGATTTTTACTATAGTAGGTCCCAGAAGAGAGCCTCTGCACATGAGCAGACCTTCAACGGGACTTCATTCAATGGAAGCTTGTATGTCATCACGGGACAGCAAGTGGAGGGTAAGTTTTAGTAAATTCTATGATCATAGCTCCCAGGCTCACAGTGATGAGATATGAGCCTGGATGAGCTATGTTCATGGCGAATTACACTTTTATGTTAATATAGCCCTAATTTTCAGCTCTATAAATTAGTTTATAATAGTAGTATAATAGTAATCCCTTATGTGGGCCCTGCGCCTATTTTTAGTATCACACTATTAACCCCTTTAACAGAAATTCAACCGCCTAGTCCACAAAAATTCTTCATAGTAAAGATGGATTTTACATTTGTGTGTCTGTGGCAAACTATTCAGTTAAATTGTCAATACATTTGACAAAGTACTATAAGCAGTTATTCGAGGCTCTTTTCATTTGCCATATTACTAAAATAAACGCAATTTCATTTGGAATAAATTGCCTTTTTATTTTGAATGAATTCATCCTGAAGATAACAACTAATACCATGTACAGAGCATCATTCTGACCTTATATCTCCTCACATCCCACAATGCAACTTAGCCCAACCATTGAGTAGAAAGAACTCATTCAATTTGGCCACCCATTGAGTGACCACTTTGTACAATAATCCAAGCACTCAGGACTGAAATAAGATCTCCTAGGGTCAGACACAGGAAGGTACAAATAAATTGTCTTAAAAATGAAGATAAGTGAAGTCTATATCCTTTAAAAGATATGATAGTGCTAGGTATGTGGTCATGTTTTATATAATAGGATCTCGTTTTCACCTATTGAAAAACAATTACATCTACTCTGTGCTTTCTCCAACTTTATAGAATTTGCAATATAGAATAGCTGCTATGATATACTAGTATTTCTAAAAGGCAAGTTCTCTATCAGTCATGTGGTTCTATCATTTATTTTTATTATTATTATTATTATTATTATTATTACTGTTATCTTTTTTTGTTTTTATTATATGAGTATTCAATTTAAAATGTTACAGTCATCTTTTTAAATAACCACAGCTGACACATGTTTAATAACATTATATAATAAAATAAGAATGAATGCAATACGTGCATTTTTTTGTTAAAAGACAGAGATAACTCCACATAATATGCAAATAACACACAATCACCGCATAAAGTGACAATATACAGCTATCCATACAGTCACCATTACATCATCACTAATTATTTTTTCCTTAATCCTTTATCCACCTTGTAATGTGCTTGAACTCTTTCTAATCAAGAAAAAAAACTTGAGCCACAACAGCAGAAAAGGATTTATATAATGTCACATTCCCACTTTGGCTATGTGGAACAGTAATAACTACTCTAAAATTAGAATTGTACACCCCAAACTGGGACATTAATAAAAGTCAGTAATGTGCATGCAAAGTATTAATATATGTATATGAGTGAATATTATTATGTCATCTCTGTTCTGTACAGAGGATTTTTTCTACACTAGCAGGTAGCTGAAATAAAAAGAATAGCAAGAACATCTAATTAACACAATATGAATATGGAAAATGATTATGCTGATTTCAGCAGAAAGAATATATTAATATACATTGAATAAAATGTGTTTCCTGGAAATGTTTATGACTACTGTCTTTTCCTTCCCACTCCTCTGTATTGTATTGTATTGTATACCATATAGCAACCTGCAATTATAGTATATGAATATCAGCTTCTTATTCCTGATGGAAAGAAAATACTGTTTACTGAAAAAGTGATTATGAATATTATTATATTACCATGATAAAAACATCATTTATATGACTATTATTTGCTATTTTACAACGTATACACTATTTATTTAAATTAGTACCATATAAAGCATTTTATTGTCAGTGTAAATAAATTAGAACTAAACAGCAGTAAACAATATTTTATTACTTAAGGCTCACATTGTGAGCGTTAGATTGGTTGCTATGGGCAACACCTCCATTTTTCCTATTCCGCAGTTTAGTAAATGTATCCCTTAATATTAACAAAGTTTACAGATACACACATAGCACACCACTAGGGGGAGTGTTAAGTCCCTTTAGTGGGAATTCAGGCTTCATATCCACAGTGGACTAGGGACCGGATTCACACTTACGTGTGTATTCGCACCTACTTCTCCAGTCCCCTACCCCGCTCCGACCCCGTTTTTAGGTGCCTAATGGCACTTACGAGTGCCATAGGCAACCTTAAGCCACCATGTGTATTTTCCCTCCCCAGCCCTCCCTCCCAGCCTAATCTACATCCCTCCCCCACCAATTTTACCTAATTATCCCTGAAGTGTTGTAGCGTATTTTCCCCATGCTTCTAGTTGTTTCTTTTTGTTTTTTTCACTAACAATAAAAACTTCTACACTGTAAATTAGTCGATGCACCTTAATTGGATATTTTATGTAATATTCATCAATAGGTTAGATTATCACAGGGTTGCCGACTTTTAAAAGCTTTTACAAGCCATACTTGCATGCAGGGGGGCGGAGCTTAATGGTGCAATTGATGGAAATCACATTATTTAGCCCCACCCATTGACTGTTAATTACTCATTTTGGGGTGTAATATTGATGGGGTGGAGCTTGATGACACAATTTACATAATCGAGTCGCTCCCTGTCCCTAGCAAAACGAATATACTAGTGTTGCCAGGCAGGGGGGCAGGACTTGAGGTCCTTGCGGGAGATTTGTAGACTCTCCTGGGATACCGGGAGAACTGCCCAACTTTCAGGAGTCTCCCATGCATTCCAGGAGAGTCGGCAACCCTGGATTATCATCTTTTTTTTCTCTCTCCCCCTCAACCTCTGTCTTTCCAACTCTGCCTACCTCTCTTTCTCTCTCTCTCTCTCTCTCTCTCTCTCTCTCTCTCTCTCTCTCTCTCTCTCTCACTTCTCTCTCTAAAATAGTTTCACTATTTTCCTAAATTACATGCAACAGTTATTCATATGTTCCCTTTCTCTACAAATATGCAAAACATATTCCACGCAAATAATTTTGTTACTTTATTTCTGACCTAACAAAAGTAAGTTATGTTAATCAGAAAACATTATCATATAATTGAATAAATTACATTGATGACTGATGTAAATATGCCCCACATACAATGCTAAGTGTGTATCTAGGTCACCAGTATCTATTCTTCATTTTCTTTGATTTTTTTTCTCCGGGAGCTTGCATGAAAATTGTATGTGTAAGAACCATAATTATGAAAATGTACTCAGTTTTGGTAATTTTGTGCTTTGTAGGGTTGTTCCAATAATACTAGGAAATTGCATTTTTTTATTTAACAATTATGCTTTGATTTTTCTTTCATTATGCTTTTGACAACATGTGTGAATGTGAATAGCATTAAGCCTCTCGGAACCGGAGCACATTACTGGGATGTAGCATGTACTACATTTCTTATGGCAGGGAATCATGTGCTTCTTGGTTAGTCCAATAAAAGTCTGCAGCGAGTCTGCGATGAGCACAGGGTATATAGTCTTTTGTGTGTTTATTAGAGATATGTGAAAACATTCTTGGCTGGTTTTAGTTCATTTTCATTTTTTGGTTTATTTTTGTGTTCTGGATTTCATTAAACATGTTTTTTAAAAAAAAGTAAAATCATTAGTTTTTGTTCCTACACTAGTATTAATCTCATTAAGATTAATTTACAGTTATTTAAAGTGACATTTATAGTGATCACATAGTTGATAAGATTTACAGTGATGATAATAAGAATTAGTAAGGACTATATTCACTATTTGATTTGATAGACCCCAAGCGCCAGATTTACTAAGCTGTGGGTTTGGAAAAGTGGAGATGTTGCCCATAGGAACCAATCAGATTCAAGCTCACACTTTCCTATCACATACTAGAGAATGTCAGCTAGAATCTGATTGGTTGCTATGGGCAACAACTCCACTTTTCCAAACCCGCAGCTTAGTCAATCTGGCCCCAAAAGTAACATCTTCATTCACCACTGAGGTCTTTGATAGATGACGGAAAAAGCCCTTGTAAACATCTGAAATGATCTCCCTATAATTGTCTTTGGTATCTTCACACCTTGCCCCAACAAGGCTTCACCAATAATGTTAACACGTAATGGCATTGAATTATGGAACCACCATAAGACCCCATACTGTTCAAGCATTTTTATTACTACTAGAGGTGTAATTCTTGAACCCCAGCAAGACAGACCGCAGTCCTACTAATACAAACACATTCTGTAAATATCTGCAATCATGAAAAAGGGAAGTTTGAAAGCTGTATTTCCTATCGGCATGCAGGCAGGCAAGCCATAAGACTGACTGCCCCTTAGAAGAACACTGACAATGATATCACTGTTAAAACAACAGTCTTAGTTTTCACACAAGCCTTGCACAGCTATTGTATTGCTGTAGGTCACCATGCTTCTAGTGCTAAAATGTCTCATGAGATCACAGAGCAGGCCTTTAAATTGTAATGTAAAACACGCAAGAGCTGATATTTTGGTGGAAATTACATTTTGGCTGAAATGCAGATCATAATTTGGAAATGAGTCTGTCTTAGTTCCAGTCAGAACCCTTAAATTTGGATCTGTCAGATTGAAATGAATCAGAGAAGCTCATTACTGGTATTTATTGCATTAAAATTTTCTTAATAGGCTGCAAAGTTGCATCCTCCTCCTCAGACTTACTGATTTTCTCATATGCAAGTATTTAAGTAGCATTATGTTGTTTTTGCTGTAAATTGCATCAGTTGCAATCTCCTCTAAGACAATGGGCCTGATCCAGAACAACGCTTTGGAGCGAATTTACGCGTGGCGGACACGTAAAATCGTCCTTTGGTAAGTACTGCGTATGCGCACCATAGAAAATACGCTCCATAACATAGCGTAATTGTGAACGTATGGGCCATTCACGTATGTGTCACGTACTTACATATGTGTGGCGTGACAATTTTACGTGTATCCAAAATACGTCTGAAATACGTGGAGTAGGCGGTGGGTGGTATTTAAAGTGTACAGTATGGGCGTGCTTAGCTGCGTAAATTCGTCTAGCCCATACGTACGTGTGCATATGACTGCGGTTACGTTGTAAAAAGTTAAGGTAGGGTTTGGAAAGCGTATCTTGACAAAATACGTACGTTCAAGGGGAGTGTAGCGATTTTACGCGCACGAAAATACGCTACGCGAATAAACGTATGGCAGACGTAGTTCTGGATCTACCCCAATGCGATTACTGAAAAAGGGACACCCGAAAGTTCCTTTTCAGATGTCCATTTTTCGAATACTTACCTTTTTCTACTTTTTTTATGAATGGGTAAGTATGCCGTTCGGCATACTTCACCCATTCACTTTCGCAATCCCCGATATCTCTCCACCGCACCGCGATATCCCTCCACCAAACCTCCGACGCGCCAGACCAGGGACAGGTAAGAAAATTATCTGTGCGGGGTAGGGAGGGTTAGGGTCAGGCTGTAGGGGAGAGAGGGTTAGGGTCAGGTTGCGGGAAATGGTGGGTTAGGGTCAGGCTGCAATTAAGGGAGGGTTGGGTCAGGCTGCCAGGAAGGGAGGGTTGGGATAAGAATTACAGAAAGGAGTGGGGGGACTATTTTTTAATAACTTTTTGGAGCACCGAAAACTCTGTGCTCTGTGGATCGATTGCAATGCCTACTTGAGGCATATGCAATCGAACTCCCAGCCAGTTCGCAACTGGCTGGGAGAAATCTGAATTTTCGGAATTCAGATCTTATTTGCGGGGACCCAAACCCAAATTGCAGTGCCTAATGACTAAAATGGCAATAAGGGTGTTCCAGAGTTACCCAAAGCACAGTACACAATTTACTTTCTACTCTTTGTAGAAAAATCTGATCTGTAGTTTGAACAGTTTTGGGGCTAATGATCAGCGCCTGTGCGAGAAGCATTAAAGAGGATGATTTTGCATTTGTTTATGCTATGGATGTTATGCAAAGTAAAACAAAAAGAGCCAGAACTAAATCCCTGCTCCCACTGAAAATGATGAAGAGGTAGAGAGATAAGAGGTAGAGAGATAAGAGGTAGAGAGTTATAGAGGTAGAGAGTTATAGAGGTAGAGAGATAAGAGGTAGAGAGTTATAGAGGTAGAGAGATAAGAGGTAGAGAGATAAGAGGTAGAGAGATAAGAGGTAGAGAGTTAGAGAGGTAGAGAGATAAGAGGTAGAGAGGTAGAGAGATCTGATATATCTGGACTTTTCATACATTTCCTTTTCATACATTTGCAATAACGTTTAAAATATCATATACTCTTGTGAAGCAGGAGCTCTACTGTTTGTGACATAATTTTGTGACCTGAGGATGTGTGTCACAGTAATGTACCTGTAAATGACATACCATACAATATTAGGGGTACTTTGATCATTTAGGGGTCTAAAATAGATTAATGTCTCAAACTAGATTAAAATGTTCTATGTTGGACTGGATCAGACTTAAGAAATGTGGGCGTGTTCAGCTCTGTCCCTGCATGTAACATTAAATCAACTCCAACGGGAGTGTATGTTTTTGGCGCTCACTCTAATAGTACTGATGGTAGTGTAAAGGTTAACAGTATTGCAGACCATAACCGTTCAATAATGAAGTCAGTATAAATGGATCTGGAGAATGTTCATCTTACAGTTTGTAGTTATCTGCAGTTTTATTCTGTTGGAGAAGATGCTTTTGCTTTCAGGTGCGGTATCGTGGCTCTGTCTGCTTGCCTGCAGTGTGTTTCTCTTTCGGTGGTGTCTTTGTTTATGTGCAATTGCTAACCCTGAGGCTGAGGAAGTCGGACACTCTGACGAAACGCGTTGGTTGCACACCCTTTTGACACCAATAGATGACCTGCTATATATGTGATTCACACCACTAAAGTTGTGAAAAGGCGCTGTATGGACATCATATGTCCGCTACCTTTGTGAGTAAACCCACTATTGTTTTTACTGCACTGGAAATAAAGAAAGTATTACACTATATCCCTTTTCTCTACCGTTGCATTTATTCCCCCATCTGACATCGGGAGCAACCCCCAGAGCCGAGGACAGCACGCCGAAAAGACAGGAGGAGCCTTAGCAACGGCGCATAAACAAAGACACCACCGAAAGAGAAACACACTGCAGGCAAGCAGACAGAGCCACAATACCACACCTGAAAGAAGAAAAAGCATCTTTTCCAACAGAAGAAAACTGCAGATAACTACAAACTGTAAGCTGGACATTCTCCAGATCCATTTATACTGACTTCATTATTGAACGGTTATGGTCAGAACTTTTTGAAATAAGTCAGCGATACTGTTAACCCTTACACTACCATCAGTACTATTAGAGTGAGCGTCAGAAACGTACACTCCCGTGGGAGTTGATTTAATGTTACCGCAAATTAAGGCAACTAGATACCTTCTTTGTTTCAGGCAGCCCTCAAACACACTATCCTACAAAAAAAAAGGGAAGCGCGTCTGTGGAGATTCTTTATATATGCATCTTTTTCAAGTACCTGTATAAATAAGCTGTCCCTGCATGTGCCCATGCACAGCCTTTATCACCATGTATCTGAGTCCTCAGGATACAAACTTCCATGCTGGAAGCCTTTCCAATGGCCGGTGGGGTGGGGTGGGTTGTATACAGTACAAGTGCTTATGGCACTATAAGGCACAGCATGCCCTACAATACAAGGGCATGCTGTGCCTTATAGTACTAGATGCTGCAGTATTCTAAGGGTAATTGCATGCTGCCAAAAACATTTTTAGTATTGGGGAGGCATTTTTTTTTTTCAACTGATGGGTGCTTGAAAAAGCAAAGTGATACTCACACCCATGCGATTTTTTTCGTTGCCGATTTTAAGCCAAATCTGTAGCGATTTACTAATTCCTCTCTTAGTAAATCCAGAGTTTTGTATGTCCCTCATGCTAAAAATCGCCAGAGTGAGTTAAACAACGGCAATTTTTTTGAGATTTTGTGTTAGTAAATCCAGCAATTTCAAAATCGCTGGTAAACTACTGCAATCTCCGGCGATTTTATTCAAATCGCCCTTAGTAAATGAGGCCCTAAGTCTCCCCTCCCCACAGCCTAACTATAAGACTCCCCTACTTGCAGCCTTAATCTAAGACTCCCCTACTTGCAGCCTGACCCTAAGATTCCCCTACCCACAGCCTGACTCTAAAACTCCCCTCCCCTTGCAGACTGACCCTAAGACTCCTCTGCCTAACTCTAAAACTCCTCATAGACTCCTAACCTTAGCGAGTCTGTGGTGGTTCAACACGTCTGCGGCAGTGGTTTCCGAATGAATTAATGGGTAAGTATGCCAGTCGCCATACTTA
This sequence comes from Limnodynastes dumerilii, assembly GCA_011038615.1. Taxonomy (NCBI): domain Eukaryota; kingdom Metazoa; phylum Chordata; class Amphibia; order Anura; family Limnodynastidae; genus Limnodynastes; species Limnodynastes dumerilii. The sequence goes on along the minus strand of WWET01000549.1, from coordinate 252,175 downwards.
ATCATTCATTAATAAAATATTCTAGTGCTATTTTCTCAGAAACAACTGCATCCCCTTCCCATGCACTTGCTACCAATCCCAACTTCGCTAATTTAAGCATAAGTCGAAAAACTTAAGGTAGGGTATAAATATATGAAGACAGTAGGTGCAAGCGGAGCAATCACATGGACATATAAATATTACAACCCTGCAATTATAGAACTCCACACATGCAGTAACTGAAGTCCCAAATGCAATCTAATCGGAAGTTGGTATCCAATTAAGTGTTATTATTTATTTAGTGCTATCTATAAATGGGGGTGCTGAGATTTTTCCCCATGAAGGTTGTGGGTGAATATCACCTATAATGAACCTTAACACTGCAAATAACGCAAACATCCAATAGCAAAAATCCATTAGCTAACATATAGCAGTTACAGGCGCAGGGAATGTTTCTACATGTCAGTGCAATCACATTACTCCTTTCCAATATGAAGCGATTTGTAATTCTTCTACTGGAACAGATTACATTTTAAATCAATAATACTATGCTGCTCATAACGAAGTTATTATGTTAAATTCTATTTCCCCTTCTGCAGTGCTTCAATTACATTTTTCTATGAAATATATATAAGTAGTATGTAGCGTTTTATTCAAACTGCAAGGAACATTTGTGCTAACAGAATAAAACATTACTAAAATCATTTAAAACCTTTAATTTTGTATAAGTAGTTTATTATAGTTGCTAGTTACATAAGCAAATGAATATGTAAACATTGGTCCGGATTCACAGATACATAGGGCCTGATCCAGAGCTACGAAAATTCGCAACGCGGGCGAATGCGTACGTTCGACCGTGCGAATAAACATGCACGCCCCTAACACTCCCATAGTAAAGTACCTGCTTACGGCGGCTATACCCTACACTGGGTACTACCGTCGGCCTTACGAATTTTCGCACATAATACGCTCAGCGTACGGGCTTAGCACGCCCATACTGTACAATTTAAATGGCTATCCCCGCCTCCCTATAGTAAAACGAGCGCCCAGGCGACCGTCGTACTGAACGCACGCCCCTCGGGCGAAAAATTCGGACACGATACGAACGCTATACGCTCATGTCGTCCAGCCGACAGGAAGCTGTCATACTGGGCATGCGCGGTGCGAATTTTCGTACGAAAATACGCAAAAAAAACGTCGTACGCTCGCACGAAATCGGCCAATTTCGTAGCTCTGGATCAGGCCCATAGTCTTCGTCTTACGTACAGTATGTTTTAAGAATTGAGCTACTACACATGCGTATCTACGCTATCTACGTACCATTTCTGTACATAGATTGCATAAGCGCGGTCTAAAAATAATGGTTTATGGACAATGGTCTAAAGACCTCACCTACACAATCTACATACAGAAATGGTACGTAGATAGCATGCGTAGTAGCTAAATTCTTTGAAAAAAACGTAAGTAAGACAAAAACTACGTAACTGAATCCGGACCATTATTTTTATATAGAAGGCCAGAACCTGATGGTAACAACTTAATTTTTTATTACTACTTTTGCTCATAATACAAAAATACCGAACCACTTTAAACTTTAATTTACAATTGAGCCAGGACAACTTTAAATCAGCTCTTATATTAACTTAAACTAACAGAAGTGCCCAGTGTTGCCCGGGTTTAAATCTTCCAGTTATTAAGTTATCAATGAGTTGAATGTAACTGTCAACATTTTAAAAATAATTGGCAGATTAAGGCTCTTCTAACACACCCATGAGGTGGCTGCCCAGTGTGATTTTTGAATTAGGGGTGTCACCAGTAGCCCTAATCTCCAGCTTTCCTTTTTGGTCAGTTTTATAATAACTTTTATATTGTTAATAACATTATTAACGGCATCCAGAATAAGCTTTACCCCTTTTGTTTTGGCCATACTACGTTCACAACTGTCATTCAAATCACACTCGCTTTTTCATAAGCCACGCCCCTTTTTGCTTGACACAGTCCCTCATTGTCACAGTGTTAAATATCTCAAATTTTTTAGACCTGCCACACACAATGGCACACAACACACTGTTAGCAGGGATATGGTATTGTGCTCACATACTAAGTAATTATTGAAGTTATCACCCCACTGTCCTGCTCCAATACTTTACAGGATTAAACCAGCATCTTCCAGGTCTTCAGGAATACTAAACAATCTGTATATTGAGTGGAAGCACTTATGGACTGTTTGTCTGTATGTAAAAAAAAATGGGTCTATGCCACACGCTATACAATAATAGTATCCATCAGCCTATAGCCGTGTAGTCAATGTGAAAAACAAGCTTTCCAAATCTATGCAAATGTATCCTATCAGTGTCTTTACAGAACAGAATGTGTTCCACTTTAGGTTCCTTGAGGTCAATATAATTTAGTTGGCTGTTTTAGATAACTAATTGAGCGTACCTAAGCAAAGTCTGTAGATAGATTGTCAGTCAGATACAGTACATCATGATAAATGCTTTGGATAGGTTTCCTACCCTTTTAAATATGTCAAAACATAGTAGCCATAAGAACAATTTCCTAAGGTGCAAAATTGTGTGTTTTTTTTATTTTCTAATTTATTTATATTTTGCATTTTTATAGAAGTTTGTATACCAAAAAAAATTGGGAAAATAGTAAATTATGTTTTCTTTTCAGTTTACAGAAACATTCATAGCTATTCACAGAAAAAGTCATATTGTAACTTAAGATAGCAAATACATCTAAATGGCTAGTCCTACGATCAACAGCTTCACAACTTGCAACAATTCATAAAATGACCTTTTGGAGTGTATTTGACTATATCCAAGCTTGTTAGCATTTTGTAAGGGGTACACAATACACACATACCCTACTAGTTATACACCTGTAAAGACAAATCTATTTCCCAAGCAGTTATATTTAACCTGCTGCTTTCTATTTAGTACTTTTGTGCTTGCTGTGCAAGAGGGCCTCCAAAGTCAGATTAAATACCGAACACAGCAGTTCTTCTAATTACATTTCACTGACTCAAGCTGGTTTGTGTATTGGATGTTTTAATAGTGCTAACAGCAATGACCTATACCATTTATTATGAACACCTATTTATGAAAGAGATATTCACGTAAGGTCAATGTGACCGCTAAGTACCCACAACATCCTCTGTTTTTTATGGGTTCTGCCATTAGCTCTGTGAATAAAAGAACTTTCACTGTGACTATAGATGTTGTCACTTCTTCTATCCCTCCTCCTCCTCCTCCATGTTCAGTACCTTTGTGACTACAAAAACCACCTTTACTTTAAACTTGCATTAACTTTCAGATCACTAAATCCCATCAAGGGCAAACAACACAAAGCCTTACTCATGTTATTCACATAATTCCAAGTGCAATTCCTGGAAGGATAAGTAACTAATATTGAACTATCAGACGCCTGACTGATTTAGGTGAGCATTGCATCTCATTTTGCATTTAAAGCAAGTATCCATAAAACATTAGTATTATTTTTAATAGAGGGAAATCATAGTGTGATATAAAATATTGAATATTTATCGAATTTAGTTAAACTTATGAACTGCAAAAAAAAAATAAAAAAAAAATACTAAAGAGAGAAAAAAAGGACCGGACGCAGAATTACGACAAGCAGGCAATTTCTAATTGATGGGTTTGGAAACCACCTGCTCTTTACAACACATTCTCATGATTCAGAAAATCTATTTCTCTTTTTGTTTATTCTCTAGACTAAAATATTTGAAGCGAGGACACATTGGAAATATTAAGGATTAGTTATCACAAAGCTGATCCATGGTCACTAAAGATGTACATCCTTATTTTACATTTTCCTGTATCAATTGTAGGATTTCTAAAAATGCTTTTATCTGTAGTTTTTTCATTTATATGAATAATGGAATTTAGCCTTTGCAGCACACACATTGGACCGGATCTAGAATTCTGCACTCTGCACAAGGAAAAGGTACTGCGCATGCAAGATCAAAATGTTTCCGCGAACGCATGATGGGTGGGGGAGGTACGGTAACCGTACAGTAAGGGCTTAGTTAAGGCCTTATGCACAATTCACTGGTCCCATTTTCTGTGGGGTCGGGGTGTAATACTTAAGGTAGGGTTCTGTTTACGGTAATGCCATATGTGCGGACTAGTAGAAGTCAGCTGCCGCTGCAGAGGTTTTATGCTGGCAGTGGACTTCTGGATCCAACCCATTATAATTAGGCATCTAAACAGGGTATTACAGGAGGGAAATAAGTACAGAATGGACTTACAAGCGTGAGATCCTAAATTATAAAATGGGGTCGTAAAATGTTGTGTAATGAAGAATTATACGTATTACCTAGCATTCCGCCTCCTGTTGCCACGGCTTCCAGCACAGAAGCCTGCATCATGAGGTTTCAGTTCTGAGACGGGAAACCTGTTCGGTACGCATGGCATGTGCAGTTATTCAGGATCCAGCCCAAACAGTGCTTCTCAAAGGCCTCTTTCAGCTTATGAGAACTCACCAGGCCAGATTCAATTAGCTTCGCAGCAGCGTATTTTGCGGTGCGAAGCTAATTCCGCGAAATTTTTTGGGGTGAATTTTATGCGTCTATGCGTTTAGCCGTCATCGCGGCTAATTGAATCTGGCCCACCCTGTCTAGACTAGACACTAATTATTTTTGTCACTGATGTAGAATTGTCATGCACTGCGCTATTTCCAATCCACTACAGTAGCCGGGCAAAGCAGAAACTTGAGATGTCACTATTGGGAGGTCTTCGATTTGAAGCTCTTCCCCACTGATCAGCTTACACCACAAATGAATCCTATACATAAGAGGATAATGTATAGCATCATAAAGGCTATATGACCCCTACCTTAAAACTTCTGTGCCATCTTTAACTAAAATGTGGATGGTGCAGTGGTATGGAAGTCCAGATCCGTGCTAGGAATGTGGCATGTGCACATGTGTTCTCGCAAAAATGGGTCAATTTTCCCATCAGAAAACATACCTGAAATCTGACTATACTCTTTACTTCTTACTTTGACTTTACTATGGTCTTTTTTTATGATGTTTTATATATTGAACCCATATGTTTTAGAAAGTGTTTTAAATTTTAATTAACTGAAAAAAAGACTGCAGCTATGAGACAGTTATACTTGGGTTATTAGTATTTATCTGGTAGCATTACCCCCTATATACAGTACGTATGTAAAGAATATTTGCATTGAAACAAACAAAATATTGAAAACTGTTTTGGGCAAGAGCTCACATTTCATAGATGTTAAGTTGATGTAAAAAATAAAGTTCCAAGCCTAGATTTACTAAACTGTGGAAAAGGAAAGTGGAGATGTTACCCATAGCATAGTCTAGCTGACATTCTCTAGCATGTAATATTAAAGTGAGAGCTAGAATCTTATTGGTTGCTATGGGCAGCATCCACTTTTCTTTTTAGTAAATATAGCCTCCAGTGAGCTATGAGATATGTGATTTAAGTATTAGCTGCAAGTCATAGTTGCCGACTCTCCCGGAATGTCCGGGAGACTCATGAAATTCGGGCAGTTCTCCCGGTATCCCGGGAGAGTCGGCAAATCTCCCGCAAGGGACTTGAGGCTCGTGGTTTCCATGAAACAATGGCCTCAAGTCCTGCCCCCCTGCCTGGCAACACTAGTTTACTAGTTTACTAGTGTTGCTAGGGACAGGGAGGGACTTGATGACGCAAATTGTGTCATTTAGCCCCACTCTCATCCCTATGAAACCCCAAAAGGGATAATTAATATTCAAGGGGCAGGGCTTAATGATGCAATTTGCATAAATTGCACCGTTAAGCCACGTCCCCTGCCTGTATATATGGCTTCCCTCCGGGAGATCCCGAAGCTTTTATAAGTCGGCAACCCTGCTGCAAATTGAGTGAAGATTCATTTTACAAATCCCAATTAAAACTGGTAATTTTCAATGGTGATAGCCCCTAAAGAGTTATGCAGAGAAAGGGGCCAACATTTTATTATACATGATAAAAAATTCTGCTTCTAGCTTAAAAAGATCTAAAATGAAATTTCTCCTCAGGAGTTTCTCCAAACACTAATGTTAGTTGAATACTTTGAAAACTTCAGAAGCCATATATTCTGAACAAGTACTGCTGCTACCTTTTTTATTTATCCAATTCATTGCATTTTTCAAAATAATTGCTGTTTCTCAGAATGTAGAAGACTTTATGTGATATCTACATTGTGTTTTTGGCTCGATTATATTTGAACAAAGGATAATCCTGTTAGGTAATCATATGGACACTTCTTTATAGTACGTAGAGCGATATCAGAAAAGACTGTTGAATAATGACGCTTTATAAACAGGAGCGGTACATAGTCATTCTATAACAAGATTTTATATGCTGTCAAAATTTTCTTTTGGTCAAAATTTGGGAAATTCAAATGCATTATAAGTACAATTTATGTAACTGAAGTTTGGACTTTTAAAAGGATTTTGATTTTAAAGAAATAGTTTCTGTATTTTTAATAGTTTTATGTTAAATAACCATCTGTGTTGGTTTTATCTGGGTAAGTGACATACATGGGTGTGATCTCTGGTGGCAGTGCTGGTTGCATGCTAGCCTGACCTTACTGGCATAGAGGTGAAAAAGTCCTTTTGACAGGGGATATATTTTAAATTGGAAACACTGCACAAGAACTGACTCATCTGAAGGACAGTACCATATTGAGACATATTTCAGTGGAACAGGAGTCTACCTTCATTTGTTTTCTTTAAAATAGTCTCCAAGACCTGAGTTTCATAGGGAAATGTATGCAGTTTGTGTGTGGAGGAAGGGGGAAAGATGGAGGGAGCCTGGAAACACGACCTGGTTTAAATGCAGAACTTTATGGTGACTTGCTGCAGACCAATAATAAGCCATATTGTTTGCAGACACCTTGGTGGTGGTGGGGGGGGGGGGCAGTCTCAATTGTCAATAATTATGGACAATCAGGGGAGAAAAAGTCAGTATTATTGCCACACCCAAGATCAGAAGTAAATTCAAACAGGTTTTTAATAGATCTAATCATCTGATGGAGTTTAAACATAGGTTTGGTAAATCCTGAACATCAAGCAAGGCATTGCTTGTAAGGACTGTTTGCTTTTAACACTACCTCCTAAGTAAATGAGGCAGTTATAAGCGTTTTCTTTTACTGTAAACCAAGCAGTGATCACACCCCATGACACCCGATCAAAAATTGATACCTTGTAAGAACAACACAATTTTTGCATGAAAATATGGCAGCTTTATTAGGGGGATTACAATGGGAAGGGGGGCATCTGCTAAAAGAGGGTGAAGAATAGGCAGAGTGTAGTCATGCATAATATCAAATACCACAGTCCTACCTTAATTGATAAACTACCTAAATAGTAGCCTAAATAGCAATCTACCCAAATAAGTTAGTCCTGTGACACTGAGATCCAGGGAGAAAAGGTGAGAGGTCACCTTTGCTCCCCCTTAAAAAACCCTACACCTTTCCTGACAGGCCAGCTAACCCTCACCCCTTCCCATTGGCCTCCCATGTCATGAAATGACAACTGGCCAATGGGATGTCCCACTGCGAGAGGGTTTAATTCCCCTTGTGCACATCACATTAACCCTCGGTCCTTTCTTACAAGGCAAAAAATAAAAAATAAAGAATACATTTAAGAAAGTTAGTTATGTAAGGTATTTTGCCATAATACTTATTGATTCTTCTAAATTGTCCTCACTAGTGTTCATAGAGCTCAGCCTGTCCAAAACAGAATTTATGACAAGTTATTTATTTCGCTATTCGCTTAATGCAGCCGTAAAAAACGCAATTTGTTCAGCACTTCTCTGGAACTTTATTCTGTGATGGCCAATTATAGCTGGTAAAATCACCTACAGACTCTCTTCAGATGTTGATTTTTTAGATAATTATGGGGGCCCTGGGTATCAGACACTAAAACTAAAGTGCAGTTTTTTTCAAACACATAGGCAATATGGGTCAGATTCAGACTTAGGTATGACAGGGGACTTACATATGTCATGTCCATAAATTCCCTATCTGCTTGCACTGCGAAGGGTCAGGCAGGTTCCAACAGCTGCATCCATGCAATTCAGGTCGCTGCACACAGGACGGGCCCACACACCATAATTGGTGCTTTGATATTTATATTTTCAGTAAGGGCTTGGCTAAGGCCTTACATACAATCCAGTATTCCGCCCACACAGTAAGTGCCGCTCAGCACTGTCCTGCTCTCCTACATGCAGTACTTAGGATATTGAATTCTATACGTTAGCATCCGATGCAGAAGTCGGGATCCGATCCTATGACTGTGATAAAGTTTGTAGAATTGGTTATTAATTTGGACATATCTGTAACATATATTGATCCTTTAACATAATCCCTGATTGATACTTTTGCACTATTTATATTTCCTAACCTTTGTGTTTATTCTGCCAGTAAGATCGTCTTAAAGGACTGGATGGAGATTTTTTTTCCAGACTTCCGTACTCATAGTGCTTCTGATGGTATTGTGGGAAAGGGATGGAATGTGTATGATAGAATGGGGTTTATTTTAATTGTACAGTAAGGACATTTTTTACAGCCCTTCTACCCCAACCAGACTTCAGTCCCATCCCCATCCCTGAGTGCAGCAGAAGCAGAGGTATTGTACTGTTCCAAAGTGTAATAATTTCTTCAGACGGATATGGGATATTTGCTGTATGTAATGTAATAGACATGAGGAGCCCACACAACTAGTTTATAATAACAACAAATAAAAACAAAACTATTATAATGAAAATTATACAATTAGTAGAAACAAGCTATTTCCACACAACGGTCTGAATTCTAATCAGAAAATAGAGAACGTATAACTCCCTCCTGGTTTTTGAAGTTGGTGGAAATATTTTTAAGCACCATTTAACATGAAAGATTCTTTATAAGGTTACATCTTAGCAAGCAACTTTAGAATTTATCTTATAAGATGTCTTCCCGAAAAATAGAACACGGGAAATGGGAACAGATTCTAGACCAAACGCTTACAAAAGAATATCATACAGACTGACACAATTCTTAGTGGAGCCAATCTGGTTTTATAATCTCCATTTACAAAATTTACTAATAATTAATATATATATATAT
>WWET01000549.1:232233-242954 GCA_011038615.1 Limnodynastes dumerilii | reverse complement strand
ATATATATATGTACTGTCCATGAAAATTACCATGCAATTTCATATTTTTCAAGGTTGTAGTTTGTCTTCCTAGATTATGCACATAAATAAATAACTGACCTATTTTATGCAGTGTTCAGTGTTCAGACAGAAGGGGCTATCTTGTAAGACATACAGGCTGTATGTTGTAGAACACTTTTGTATAGCATTCAGTTATATTGATATGGTGCAGAATAACCTACTTTAAGTGCAAACATATTGGAATGAATGTAGTTCTTAAGTGTATATTCATGACATGAAAACATACTTGATTATGACACATTTACATTAAAAATGATAGATTCCAATTGTAATTATTGCAATTGAGTTATTGTTTGGTTGTACCTTCTGCCCCTGTGCTAATTATTAGATACATATATCAGTCACATCTTGTAACATTATGCAGCCTAAAAGAGGACAATAGCTTAAGCTGTGTACAAGCAATACCAGCAGTGGAGCTTGGTGCCATGTTGCCCAGAGGGTCTTGACAAAACCTTCCATGTGGTGTAAAGCAGGTCGGTGGTGGAGCCGTGGACCTAAGTCTAATACAGAGTGCACTGGAGGACTTTATGACCAGCTACTGCAGTGCTTTTTTCCTATGTGTTTTTATACAGATGAGGCCCCAACACCATCCTCCTAAGGTAGGGAGGGACAGCTACTGCATGAGTTTGGGTCCCTGTTGTGAACGGCCCTATTTTGATAGGGCCATTCGCTCCCAGCCAGTTCCGAACTGGCTAGGATATCGATTGCTTATGCCTCGATGAAGCAGAGCAATCGATACCCGGAGCACCGAACACGGTACACATGACACATAAATACTTGACACATGACACATACATGACACATAACACATACATGACAAAAACATGACACATACATACATGACACATACATACAGACATACATGACACATACATGACACACACACATTCATGACACTTGACACATTCATACATGACACATCCATACATGACACATGCATGACACACACATGACACATTCATGACACATACATGACATGGCACATACATGACAAATACACACATGACACATGCATTACACATACATGACACATGACACGTGCAGCCTAAACCTAACCCTATACTAAGATTGCATATATGCGGTCTTAAAGAGCATGTACGCATGGTGAGCGGGGGTGGGGTATTTAAATGATACAGTAAGGGCTTGGCTCAGCCCCTGTGTACAATCCTTAATTATGAACACATGCCTTATACACAGGGGTATATGCGTAAAAGTTATTATAGGGTTCGGGGCACGGAAGCTCCGTACAGGTGAGGGCAGTGCATGGGGATCTGTTTAAATTCATCCAAGAGTGATGAATAGAGAATAGTTACCAGAATTTAAATGGAAAAAAAAATAAAAGAAAAAATTAAAGCTTATGATGAAGTGTGTCCTAGTATTACAACTAGGAATAGGGGTCCGGATTCACAGTTATGTAGTTTTCGTCTTACGTACGTTGTTTTAAGAATTGAGCTACTACACATGCGTAGCAGCTTATTTACGCTATCTACGTACCATTTCTGTACGTAGGTTGCGTAAGCACGGTCTTTAGACTGCGCTTATGCAATCTACGTATAGAAATGGTATTTAGATAGGGTAAATAAGCTACCACACATGCGTAGTAGCTCAATTCTTAAAACAACGTACGTAAGACGAAAAACTATGTAACTGTGAATCCGGACCATAAGGTCTAAGAAATCTTCTTTCCTCCACATAATAAAACTCTCCCGTATATCTCCTGTATCTCTGTATACCTGTGCTTAGAGTTGTTTTATTAGTCTAGACAACTCTGTGAGATCTACAATGCTGGGCTTAGGTTAGGTTAATCTTCACAACAATTCTTGATAGGCAAAAGGCTTGACCTCATAGCAAATATCAGTGGAGGTCTGAGGATGATGTCCAGTAAAATAAACAGAAGAAGTGCTTTGCTATGAACTAAACAAACTTAAATTCACAAAGTTGTCCTAATTTGAAAAAAAAAACAACAAAAAATGTATATATAACTTATGTTATTCACTCCTGACAATGAAGATGGGCTAAACTCAGTGGTTTCCTGTAATGATTCTGACTGAGGCAGATGTCTCAAAATTTAAGGCTATTTATTTATTTGGTAAAGTCAATGGACCGGATCCAGAGATAAGAATGACTAGAGGGGAGGGCACACGCTCCCCCCAGATGTTACATGCGATTTCCGCACTTAACACCTATTGTATGGAACTGAGTTCTGTACGATAGGATGTATATACAAAGGGGCAGTTCTTCCCCTCCGCCGGCTACGGTGGACAAGGGGAAGGTTAGAATAAAATTTTACAATATGGGCAGGGATTGATAGTTACGCACGGATCAGCGGTTCTACAGTCCGCTGATCCGCACGTCTGTATTAAGCCTGTCTTATGGATGCCATAAAGTCCGCACGAGAGAGGGGAGTGACAGTTGGAGTTCACGCCCCTCTGCCCTCTTGACTTTAAGATCCCCACACGTACGGAAAGTGTGTGAGGGTCTTAATCCGGTCCAATGCGCTTAATGAAGAGGATAAAAAGTACCACTAATAATGCTAAGATATAGACATAGGGTCGGATCCAGAACTACGTCCGTCTTCCATAGACGGACGTAGTTCAATAAACAGTAGCTACTGCGCATGCATAGCTATTGTACGTAATCTGCGTATCGTTTTGATACGTAGATTGCGTATATACGGTCTAAAAGGCTGCATATACACAATCTACGTATCGTCTAAAAGGCTGCATATACACAATCTACGTATCGAAACGATACGCAGATTACGTACAATAGTTACTACGCATGCGCAGTAGCTACTGTTTATTGAACTACGTCCGTCTATGGAAGACGGACGTAGTTCTGGATCCGGCCCATATTTTTTTTCTTATAAATTCACATTTAACAATAATATCTAACATGTAATTTTAAGTTTCTACTAGAATTACAGGATTGTATCTAATGGTAGCTCAGGATCTATATTTAAACTTCTGATTTACTGAAGCAATGATTATGGCTTATTGTTCTCTTCACTTTCACAGAAACCCCTTTTACACTGGCTCTTTAGATGCTCCTGTGCCTCTGTTATGTATTGTGTTGCAGCTCCTGACATATTAAGGATCAATAGTGCATTAAATGTTAAATCCTTTTCCAGTCCTTCAATCCATTTGGAAATAAAAAAAAAAGAGCAGAAAGAATTTGCAGCATAGGAAGGAAGCTGTCCAGTACCAACACAATCACACAGTACAATTTCTAAAGTAACAAATGACCCTACTAACGCTGTGTGTGTGTTAGTGTCTCGCATGTTGGCATGTAATGAGTATAATTCTTTTGAAAGACTAATGGTTTGTAATCTGGAACTAATGTATAATTTCTCAGTCTTGTGTTTTTTAAGTATGTTTAGGTTTATATGGTAAATGAATGCCTGTATTGTATTTTTAGTCTCCTTACCGCTTGTGGCACTTACTTAGGATCACGATGGGGGTGCTGCAATTGCTCCACTTGACACCAGTAAGTAATTGTGTTAGTAATAGTAATAATCTGACTGATATATACAGTATCTACATTATATATGCTGGACCCTGAATAACACAAAGGAATCCTTGTGATCGGATAATGACCTTGTCACGATATAGTCAAATATCTTGTGTAGAAATGAATAATTGTTTTATGGCACTAGCTTGGAAATAGTGAGGCAGGACAAGTTATGGCCCCTGTTGCAAATGGATCAGGATATTGGTGGGGGGGGGGGTCGAAGGGGGTCGTAAAAGCCAGATCTCTGAGGAAGAGTTTGTCCAGAAACAGACCTGTCACTTTTCACAAAGGTGGGGGCTGTTGGAGTGGAGCAGTTTTGCCTTTAAAATGTGTAGCCCAGATACATAACTTTCTTCACTTCATGGGATCTTTGAAGGAAGGAAGTGTTCCCTATTCCCAAATATTCTGCTAATCCCAGACAGGGAAGTTTTTCTGTATTTATCCATTTTTATTTTTATAACAAACTGTTTTGCATTTTGTATGTTCATTTTATTATTCTTTTGGAACTAAACATTATGATTCTTATCACATTAAATATCAATTAATAAGTTCATGTGTCTATGTGTCTTGTGGATTCATGTGACAGACCAGCTTGGTTATTTAACGCTACTTAAAGGTAACAGAAGAGATCATTCTGAGTTAATGATAATTCTGATAAAGCGTTAGATTTGCATAAAGGAGAACCTAAGATCTCCTGTGAATAGTCTTGGTGGTGGCAGTTCATTAGTAATAACTCATATGGATAAGGAGCATTAGTCATTGTAGAACAAACCAGGTGACTGCTGTGATTAACCCCTTGTGTCCCACATATGTCACGAATGCCTCAGGTGAGGTCAGGGTCGTAACAGCCCCCTCTTGGTACCGTGGGCGCTGCATTACCAGGACAGAATTCTGGATCAAGAGGAACTAGATTCATCATGGTAATCCATTCAACGGCAGGGTGGGCAGAGCTGGAAGCGAAGGGGAGGGATGTTAATTGTATAGTAAAAGAACCAAGGCCCCATAGGGCTGCAGGGACAAAAATGACAGGCAGGGACCCAGATGTACATCAGGCAGTTAGGGGTTAATAGTTTTATTTAGGAAAGATAGGCTTTTAGGATAGGATAGAAGTAGATGAATCATTTATTGTAGGGGTGGTTAGGTTAGGGATATATAATAGGGAATATATTTCACAGAAACCCCTTTTACACAAGGTGCATTTTGAGTGAACGCTTGAAGTCCTGCAATGTAGGGGAAGAGTCTGACTGAAGAAGGGAGGTCATTCCAGTGCAGAGGTGCAGCACGGCAGAAATCCTGGATACGGGCATGAGATGTGGTGATCAGTAAAGAGGTCAGACAGCGCTGGTTAGCAGAATGGAGAGGGCAGGAAGGGGTGTGCATGTTGATGAGGGAAGAGAGGTAGGGAGCAGTGGATGAGGAGATGGCCTTAAAGGTGAGGGTAAGGAGTTTTAAGAGAGGTCTGAAGCGGACAGGAAGCCAGTGGAGGGTTTGACATAAAGGAGAGGCCGAGGTAGAGTGGCATGAGAGGAAGATGAGTCTGGAAGCTTCATTGATTATAGATTGAAGGGGGGGCAAGATGGGTGAGCGGGAGACCTATAAGGAAGAGGTTACAGTAGTCGAGGCGTGATATGACTAAATAATGGATGAGGGTTTTAGTAGCTTTATTGGTGAGGAAGGGACGGATGCGTGCAATGTTGTGTAGGTGGAAATGACAAGAATGAGAGAGGGCACGGATGTGTGGTATAAAGGAAAGTGAGGAGTCTAGGATGACACCTAGGCAGCGAACTTGAGAGGATGAGGAGACAGAGGTATTACCAATGGTTATCGTGATGGAGGGAGGGGAGGAAATCCTAGGGGGAGGAAAAACAATAATTTCAGTTTTGTCGATATTCAGCTTGATGAAGCGTTTGGCCATCCATGTGGATAGGGATGCAAGGCACTCAGAAATCTTAGACAGAAGAGAGGGGTTGAGGTCAGGGGAGGAGAGGTAAATTTGAGTATCATCAGCATAGAGGTGGTATTTGAAACCAAAGGTGTTGATGAGGTTACCCAACGAGGAGGTGTAGAGGGAGAAGAGGAGTGGGCCAAGGACAGAACCCTGGGGGACACCAACAGGGAGCGGAGAGGAGGAGGAGGATGAGCTAGGGGTGGTGCGGTCAGAGAGATAGGAGGAAAACCAGGATAGAGCAGTGTCAGTGAGAGCAAAAGAGTGGAGGGTTTGAAGCAGAAGAGGATGGTCAACGGTGTCAAAAGCAGCTGAGAGATCAAGAAGGATGAGGATGGAGTAGAGACACTTGGATTTGACAGATAACAGATCACTGGTCACTTTGGCAAGGGTCCAGGAGAGAGCTGTCAGTAAGGTAGCTTATGAGACGTTTGTAGACTAAGTGCTCAAGGTGTTTGGAGACGAAGGGGAGAAGGGATATAGGTCGGTAGCTGGAGTAGGATGTAGGGTCCATATTAGGTTTTTTGAAAATAGGAGAGACAAGGGCATTCTTAAAAGAGGAAGGAAAGATACCAGATGAGAGGTAAAGGTTGAAAAGGTGGGCTAGATGGGAGCAGGCAGTGGGAGAGAGGTGTTTGAGAAGGTGTGAGGGAATAGGGTCCACAGGGCAGGTAGAGGTTGGTGAGGATATTAATAGGGAGTGAATTTTATCACTTGTAGGATGGAAAGAAGGAAACTCATGATGATTGCATAAAAGGGGGTGGAGAGTTGGGGAGTAATGGGGGAAACAGGGTGGAGGAGATGTAATTTCTGATAGAGATAATTTTTGATGAGAAGTAGGAGGCAAAGTTGGAAACAGAGATAGAAGGTGGAATGGAAGGCGTAGGCAGGGAGAGGAAAGTGTTAAAGGTGGCAAAGAGGCGACAGGGACTGGATGCCTGGGAGATGATGAGAGATTTGAAGAAAATTTGCTTAGCTTGGGCAAGGGCAGTGCAGTAAGAGGAAAGGATGAATTTAAAGTGGAGGAAGTGAGCAAGAGAGCGAGATTTGCGCCAGAGGCACTCGGCGGTGCAGGAGCATTGTTTTAGGGAGCGCGTGACCTGAGAGTGCCATGGCTGGGGGTTAGAGCGGCGAGGGGGAGATGGAGGAAGGGGGACAGGCAGAGTCAAGGGCAGAGGAGAGGGTGGTATTGTAGAAGGCTTGATTGGGGCAGGGGAGTGGTAACGGGGGAGAGAAGGTGGCTAAGGGAGGAGGAAAAGGCGGTAATGTCAAGGGTGCTGATGTTCTGTCTGGTGAGAATGCGTTTGGGTATGGGAGGGAGGGGAGGCAAGAGAGGAAAGGGAGAAGGAGAGGAGGTTGTGTTCAGAGAGAGGTAAAGGAGAGATGGAGAAGTCAGTCAGAGTGCAGTGGTGGGTGAAGACTAGGTCAAGGGAGTGGCCCTGTTTGTGGGTAGGGGAGGTGGTCCATTGAGTCAGGCCAAAGGATGAGGAAATAGAGAGCAGTATAGAGGAGCTGGAGTGGGAGGGGTTATCAACGGGGATGTTGAAGTCACCCAAGATAATAGGTAGGTAGGCTTCAGGCAGCATAAAACGGCCAAAGTACGTACCAGTGAGGGGAGTGCCTAGGGGGTGCAAACGTAACTAGCCCTTAGTTCTGAATTTAGCCCATCAAGGGCCAGATTTACAAAGATATGGGAAAGGAAAAGTGGAAATGTGGCCCATAGCAACCAGATTCTAGCTCTTCCTTTCCTTTCCTTTCCTAGAAAACACGGCAAAACGTGCCCCAGGTGGAGGTGACCTTGTCAACCTGTGTGTTTGTCTGCAAGACTTCAGTCTCCAGTTTTCCCACTCCAGTCCTTATCCGGTTCTCATCCGATGTATTTACCTATATGTGGTCACGAGGGAATTATTAGCCGCTCCTTGGAGTGAAGCTCCACTGTGAGGTGGCATATTTAATTTTATTTCTTTGATTTCTCTTTTTGAAGAATAGGGCAAGATATGTGAGTGCTTAATATGGATATTGATTGACTGCTACATTTGAATATCAGACTTGTGGAACGTACATGGGCGCTTTGGACAACAGTACTCATAAGTATTTGTGACCCTTATTTATGCCATTTGTTTTGTCTATTTCTAACATATATGACTGTCGGCAATGATATGTAAAGGGGCTTTTTCATGCATATGAGTCTGTTTAGTGGCAGATATTTGTTTGTTATGGTCAAGTATAGAAACAATATTTCCAGCATTTAACAGGTATATAACCTAATGAACACTGGAGATGAGTAGCCTCTAATTGTGATTGATAGCTATATTTGCTTATATTTTTGGACAAACACCAGGATATGTTTTATTACAACTTATAATTGTTTATTGTGGCTACGGTTTTTTAAATCTTTTCTGCTTTACAATTTGACAATAAAACTATATTTTTAGAATGTGTATACAGTTGCTTGATACTTGTGCACTTTACTATCACGGTACTTGTCTTTTCATTGTGTAGGTGTAACATGCTATAAACTGTCAGCTAGAATCCGATTGGTTGCTATGGGCAACGCCATCACTTTTCCTTACCGCAGCTTGGGTATATATAGGAGGGGTGGTGCAGTGTTTACTAACCTGGAATAAACAGAAATTCAACACCCCAGGTTCCTACTTGGGTGCTTGGGATAGATCCATCCACTCTTACCTCTCCTAATGTATATGGTTGTTTACTGGTAGGCAAGGATCAGTTCAACAAAATGAAAAGGTGAACCCTTAGTGATAACCATTTATATAATGGAAACACTGGGCTGGTATGAGAGTTATTCATTTATACAGATTGTTGGATTATGAGTAATCTATCAAGGGTCAGACTGTTGTTTAGGTCATAAATAAATGGGAACCTAAGGGCAGAAGAATGAATGTAAAATAATGTTCTGCATGTAAAAATGCAATATCAGACTACTAATATGATTGAAAGCAATATATTCCGGTGACAGGCTGATGGATTGCTGGCTAGCTGGTGAACTGGAAGTTCAAGGAAATGGTGACTCTGGAATGTGCAAGTTTGAATTATAAAAAAATTTTATGACATCTTTCTATCATTCCTGTATATATTTTTAAAACTCTTCATCTATTTCCTGATGAGATGTTAAATTCAAATTTTAAATAGATGACCAAGAAATATTTTAACTAGATGACCAAGAAATGCACTTAACATCTACAAAGTAAATTAATACACAGGTTTGTCATCAGTATAAAATAAATAAATAAATAAATAAATGACAAATAAATTGGATTGTATATAAAGAAGTGTCAGGATCATACAGAGCACTGAGAGCACTTTTGCCATACACCCTGGCTGGTCCATTGTGTGATATACAGCACTTGCCCTTATGTATAAAACCCACTGTCTTATAGAGTGTAAGCTTGTGAGCAGGGCCCTCCTACCCACCCAGTCTGTCTGTTATTACCCAGTGTTGTTTATACTGATTGTTAAATTGTAAAGCGCTATGTAATCTGTGGGCGCTATATAAAAACATGTTAATAAATAATCTATTAATAAATAAATAATAAATACATAATTTTAATATTTTTTAAATACATAAATAAATAAATAAAGAAGTACCCTCTTGTGAACAGTATACAGTATAAAAGCAATATAAAAGGCCACAGAGAAGAATCAAGTTTGGAGGAAACTTTATTGACTGTCCAGATGGTCACCACAGCCCAGTGTCCATGTCAACATTCTATCCCACTATAGCCAATAAAAAACTATGTGAAGGCTTTCTTACTCGCACCATAGCTTTTCTCATCATATACAGCCATGAGGTCTGTTTATCATACTGTACAAGACTTAGACCTCATATTGTTACAGTTTCTCATGTCTTTATATTTTACTTTTACTGCTGCTGCGTTTGTTTCATTGGACAATGTCAGGAGATATCTTTTGATTCTGACAATGCCTC
Source organism: Limnodynastes dumerilii (assembly GCA_011038615.1). Lineage (NCBI taxonomy): Eukaryota > Metazoa > Chordata > Amphibia > Anura > Limnodynastidae > Limnodynastes > Limnodynastes dumerilii. Next base: position 233,490 of record WWET01000549.1, on the reverse strand, counting down.
AAAAAAGAGTATTTCACTGGTATTATAAAGACAGAAGTAACAAAGAAACAAATTTGTCTTCCCAACCCAAACTATGTTGTCAGCACACTCAGAGATATGGCTCCCAATGTCGCTATACTGATCTAAGCTTATCTGCCACCGGTGAGAAGCTCGCCTCTACAATACAGTACTGTATGTGTGCTTGGAATGTTTGTTTTAACACATTTCCTCCTTCAAAAGCCTAAATCAGCCTTAGAGAAAAGAGAGAGGGTCAGATTCCCAAAGCAATCTTATAAGTAGTGATAAACTAGCCCGTAATTACTTGTTACAAATGACTATCTCTCTGGAATATTGGGCCTGATCCAGAGCTACGACCGCAAGCGAGCGTACGCTCATCGTAAGCAAAAATTTGTGAAAAAAAAACGCACTACGCATGTGCAGTATGACAACTTCCGGGCGACCGAAGGACATGAGCGTACAGCGAGCGAATGTTCAGCGTATTTTTCGCTCAAAGGGCGTGCGTTTTTTACGACGAGAGTCTGGACGCTGGAGTTACTACACAGAGGCGGGGATAGCCATTTCAATTGTACAGTATGGGCGTGCTAAGCCCAGTACGACCAGCGTATCGCCTGAAAATTTGCACGTACGCTGGAAAATCTTAGGGTAGGGTTCAGCCGCCGTAAGCAGTTACAATCAATGTGAGTGTTATGGGCGTGAAAGTTTTTACGCCCGGGCGTAAATCGCTATGCTCGCGGGCGATTGCGGTCGTAGCTCTGGATCAGGCCCATTGTGTCCAGTTCTGGAGGCTATATCTCTAGAAAGACATAAGTACATTAGAGACTGTGCAAAGAAGAGCAACTAAAATTGTACATGGCATGGGTCACAAAGCATACTAAGACTAGAAGAACTAAACATGTATAGCTTGGAGCAGAGAAGGGAGAGGGGGGATATGATAGCAGTTTTCAAATATATCAAGTGTTGTGACTGGCTAGAGTAGGGTGGCATTTTTTAAATGAAGAGGTGTAATAGAACACGAGGGCATGGATATAAACAGGAGGGTGGTAGATTCAGAGGAAATGTGCGGATAATGAGGTCAGTGAAAGGGTTATAGATAAGTGGAATATTCTCCCATCTGAGGGGGTAGAGGTAACACAGTAGAACAGTGTAAACATGCTTGGGATAAATATAAGGATATCCTAAATCTTAAACTAAATTGAGGGTAAATAGGGTCTAGGGTCAGTATAGTTTAAATAAACAACTGGGCAGACTGGATGGGCC
>WWET01000549.1:200289-214739 GCA_011038615.1 Limnodynastes dumerilii | reverse complement strand
TTTATATTATATATAGTGCTTTTTGCCCTTTTCAAGTTATAGCCCCCAGAACTGTATGTGTGTCCTGTCAGACTAGATTGAATTTTTATGGACTATGGTGCACTTACACATACACACCCTGGGCCTGATCGAGATCAGAGCACATATAAGCATGCAGCGCACAAGCTATATTTACACGGCAAAATTGTGGGGTGGTACATGTGATCTATAAGCACTTGCAAAGTGCATGCTACCATCGCTGCTGGGACATAGCCTTCGAGTACCAAGCTGTCCTGCTCACTGTTGCTACTTTGCCAAATACGTTGCAGCAGACCATTGCACTACACTGTATTGTACGCTTTCACATCAGCCTAGGTTTTTCCCAGGTGAATTGCTGTGTCAAAAACAAAAAAGCCTTGTTATAAGTCCTATAACCCGGGAAACTCCCGGGTCTGACGCTTACAAGCAACTGTCATTCAGCCAAAGAGGAGCTCTTACTGACTGAAAAAAAAATTAAGGGATTTAACTTTTCTTTTTAACAATCTACAGGACTTTTAAAAAAGAGGACCTGAAAGGAGACAGGCAGCATTAGGTCTTCTTTCTGGTCCAGCTGCCTGCAGTTCTGCTATTTGCCACTATGAATTTAGTACATCTATGTCTCCTTTCAGGTCCGCCCGTGTTGAAAAACAACACAGTACCTTTCACACTGACACTTTACCCGTGTGAGACCCAGGAAAAACCCTTATTTTTTCCCGGGTCTGAATGCCGGGTCATTAGATTCGGGTTCACAAAAATGCGACCTTTCACATCACCACCAAATACCCAGATTTTTGACAAGACCTGAATTTTTGGCTAAGAACCTGGGTTTTTGGTGGTGATGTGAAAGGGGTTTCATGACTATACATTTTATATTTATTTTTTACACCTTGATATTGTGTCACAAGTAGCTAAAATAGCTTGTTTACTCCGCTTGTAACCCTCTGACTGAGACATGACCTGTGATAGGTGCAAATAATTTAACGTAAACAGACCTTAGTTCCATCTGGATCTAATACGTTTGCCTTGACACACCCAACCTATACATTGCCTTCTTCCCTCCATACCTTCCCTATCTCCACATGCCCCTAAGAATGCAAGCCCTGGACACTTGAGTTGCGCACAGATAGGACAGAATTGTGCGCTATTTAGTTCTTCGAATGCATAATGAGAATTCAAGTAGAGAAACATCACACCAACCGGCTTATGCTCACCTCTGGATTGGCCCTGATTCCCACTTTAGAGTGAGTTAGGTGCGGACAGAACCACATTTAACTCACTCGTGTAGCCCCTTAACTGACCACTGTGTTTTGGTACCTCATGCCACTTAAGAGTGCCATAGGGCTACCTTATCTTACCATGCGTAGTTTCCTTCTTAAGAAGAAAACTATGCACGGACAATGCCTCTCCCCGCCTCCCCGGATAATCTAAATCATGCGCAGTAGGTCATTTCGTAAAAATACGCACTTAAGAACCACAAGCTTCTTAAGTGTGAATCAGGGCCATTATGTTCAAAGTGGGTGTTGTATACACTATACCCTAACCTCTAACAGCAACCTAAGCATAACCTTAACCGCAGCCTAACCCCAGACCTTAAACATTAAGCCTAATACTCACCTGTCCATGTTGTGTAGAGTATAAAAGGGTAAGCCAGACATCCCTGTCAAACACAGAATTGTCAACCTGTCATCCCCGCCAGTCTTCCATTCCACTGATTTTCCATCCAGTCATGCAGCAATGTCGAGCTCCCAACCTTTAGGTAATTGTAATATGTGTGATCGTATCTTGTTTAAATATACACTGGTCTGCCCCGGTTTTAACATTCTTAAAGTAACAGCTGCAAGCCCAGGACATATTATAATTTAGATACAGAAGGAAGGAAGAAATGTATGGTATGCAAATACATATATTCAAATTGCTTTATAACAGTGTTGGCTTACCTGGGGCACTCCAGGTGTTGTGAAACTACAATTTCCAGCATGCTTTGTCAGGTATCCGCTATCTGCTATGCTTTTGCAGTTAAGGCATGCTGGGACTCGTAGTTTCACAACACCTGAAGATTAGCCAGCACTGCATTATAATTTAAGATCAAAATATAAAAAATTATTGTATTATTGCTACTCAAAGTCTATGCAAAGTAATCTGAACTGTGCCCCAGTGTTATTTTCTCCCATATAGTAAATTGAAGTTCCAAGGACCTACTTGATTGCCACCTTTGTTCAACTAATGGATCCAAGGATCTCAACGTTTAGCAGCTTCCTGCAGTCTTTCTAAACCAAAAATGTTACTAAGATTTTTCCATATTTAAAACCTTATTCCCATAACTCCACTCTATATGCACGTTATCTGTGCACTCTCATCCCTATGTACTACCTTTCAAAATATCTTATCTCCTAACAATAACAACACCTGCTGATCATTGCCCACAGGAATTCTTCCTTCCCTTTTAATATCAATAACATGTGTCTCAGTGATTGGTAATTTTGTAACATGGGATGCTAAGCCAGGGCGGCATATATTTCCTGTGTGCATTATGTTGTATATAGGAGTCAGTTGCTAAATCTCATCTAGCTTTTTGTCTGGATTTTCTCATTAAGGTCAAGGGTTTGCTCTGCCCCGGGTTTATCCTGAATGACTGTGTCCCTATGCTTAAGGCGTGTTATTCTGGCTATATAACCTGCTTTCTCTGTGTTTCTTGGCCCCATCAAGTTTATAATCACGTTCAGAATGTGTCCAAAGGTTCTGGAAGAACTCATGATAGGGAAAGGCAACTTGAGCCTTCCTTCACCTGGCATAAGTGCAGTGTAACCACTAGACAGTCCCTGTACAGAGAGGTGAAAGCCCTCCTCACCACTAGAACCTATGAATAGGCCAATTCATCTTACTATTCAGTGAATATCACACATGGGATGACATCAACCTTGTGAAATTTACACTTTTTTCTGCTGTAGAGCAGCTAGTTCCAAACATGTCTCATTAAAATGATAAGACCTGAGTGGAAGTTTACTAAATTGGCATGTAATATATTTCATTCAGTGTGCAGCATTTATGAGTTAAAATCAGATTTTCCTAAGAAGAAAATGAATATAATTTTAGAAGAAATGAAAATGGGACAATTAACATATAAGTGCTCTTGTACATGCCTTGGAGTAAACAATGAAAGAGCGCATTTACTTCTGTGGATGCATCCTGACTGTTTATTGGAACTGAAAAAGAGTAATTGATTTTCCTCACCAAAATATCTTGATGTATAGAAGGAAAATACGAACAGTTAGTTAAGGAAGCCCTATGGCATAAGGATCCTAAAAACGGGGCTGGCTTAGGGGACAGGTCAGATGAGTTAAGTGCGGATACTGCCGCTCTACATCCTTCTGATCTGTGAATACGATCTGTTATCACCAAATTTTAAATATGAAGCCTATAGAATCTTTATATTTATGGGCAATATAAAGTAGGTTGCATTAAATGCACGTCATATAGCAATTGGCTAAGTCAGTAAATAAGAGTTCCATAGTCCTTAAATTTGAAATGGTAAAATTCCCAAAATCCTTTTTTCAAGAGAAAGGAAAGTCTTGAAACTATCCAGGAATGTTTCTATCCATAATCTTGAAATCTTGAAACTTTGGATTTCCTTCCTTCTGGTCACATGTTGGAAGTAATGCCAAGATTATCTAAAGGTGCCCCTTTAAGTCCTTTACTAAAGCTACACAATAAATCAATAACTAATATTTAATCAATGATAAAATAATACATAATATTTATATAATAACATGTAAATACATTGTCTTCATCCAAAATATTTCTGACTACCAATGTTCTTTTAGTTTCTTATGTGGTGTCAGATCGTATAATTGAATTGTATAATGTACTACAGATGATCAAAATGAGTTCATTTCAAAGTATTCTTTGTGTTGTTGACCAATAAATGTCTTGTTTTTACATACAGTATTTTTAAACAACAATCCTTCTGCTATGACGTGATACTAAAACAAGTTTCTGTGTAGAATACATTCACCTAGAAAATACCTATTAATTGGCCTATAAATTAATCTCAGCAACCATTATTTTATGTAACACTGTTTTGAGACCAGCAGCTGCCAGGGTGTGTTGGTGTACATAATCTGATTGGTGGGGATTAAAGGGTGCTAGAGCTATACCTGCTGTCATAAATGACCAAACCCATCATTTAGATCTTTGCTTCATTTCTGAAGGTGAAGTGAAGGTCACATTTGTCTGCGTTTTTGCATACTATGCATCAATCTATATTTAGACTTAGACCATTTTACGCTTGCAAGATTCATAAATCTGAATATGGGGGAGGGGTATTGGAATTTCTTTGGTATGAGAGGAGGAGTTAGCATAAAAATGGCGTATATGTCTAAATATTATGGCCATGAGATCACAGATCCCCCACGCATATCTGCACACATACAAATCCTAAGTCTGAATTCAGTCCAGACAACTCGCTCATTAATATTAAGACACTTTTAAGAAAGGGAGCCTTCCGTAATGTGTAAAGTGCCAGAGGTGTACAAACATCGCAGCTTCCTCTCCAGTGGTCCTCGTTCAGCCTCATTACCATCTTGCTTGCCATGAGCTCTACCTGTGACCCTGACCTCTACACCAGTCATAACACACTGTTGTTTATGAGCTGAAGACCGTGTACAAGATACAGAAAAGAAATTAAAAAACAAAAGGATTTCCTGTCTGCAAATTCTCACCAGTCTTGGGACTGACGAATGCCGACCAGCACTCATAACATTTGCTCATGGTCTCTTATTTAAATATCTTCATTTTATTAAGTCTGCAACCATGTTTTCTACAAGTTGCATTATTACCACATTTAATTTTACAGATAGTGCTCTTTGAATGCACATGCCCTTTTGTGTGGTTCAGTTTCCCACACTGATGCCTGTCATTATGAAGTAGGGACAGCCGAAAGTTACTTTTCGGCTATCTCTTTTTTGAATGACAGCCATTTTAGATTTTTTTTTTAGGAATGGGTGAGTATGCGAACGGCATACTCACCCATCCATTTCTGAAAGCGCTACCACCTAACCACCAAGTGAGTAACCCTCGCTGGGGACTTAGGGTTAGGCTGCGGAGGGGGAGAGACTTAGGGTTAGGCTGCAGGGGGGTAGACTTAGGGTTAGGCTGCGGGGAGTCTTAGGATCAGCCTGCAGGGAGGGGAGTCTTAGGGTCAGCCTGCAGAGAAGGAAATCTTAGGTTCAGGCTGCGGGGGGGGGGAGACTTAGGGTCAGGCTGCAAGGGGGGAGACTTAGGGAGTGTGTTGTGGATAGAATAGTTGCTTACCTTTGGGAGCATCTTATTCGGTGGTCCAGGGATTGGTTGCTATGGCTCGGAACGGGGACCCACTCCTTTTGTGTATACTTTTTATTTGTTATTGAGGAGATTGGACACACCTTAGGTGATTTTGAATTGCTGCATCCATTCCTAGTGCGCATTTAGTTGTCTCCCCATTGTGTAGTTGATCTAAAGTGTGTGCTGTGGTTTTGTAATGTTTTGCAATATATAAATGAAAGGATAGAAAAAAATTGGATAAATGTAAATATCAGTTTTTCTTTATTTTACAACTACAATATCTGCTGACATTAATTTACTTTCTGTGTATCAGGCAAATTAGAAATGAATGAACCCTTTGTGTTTCCAGCCATGAATTAAGGAAACACATTTACTTATTAGATTAAGCCAACAACTTGCTGGGTCACAGTTAAGGTACTTATGCAGCACAGTGGAGGATGAACACATATAAATATGTTTTGACAGCAGCGAAAGAAACTTTAGTATGCTCTACAATTATTCCCGTGCACCATGTGTAGTAAATGGATGTGTAGTAAATGTATACCTTGTATGACAAGCTATAACAAGTTAGCCCAAGTCACCATTAACACCGCAATAAACATAAACTTTTTCAGAAACAAAGTGACAAAGACAGAATCTGAAGAAATTAAATAGCTGTTATCTGATGCTTTTCTCAATTTATGGGTTTTTACTTTTCTTAAACTGGACAAAGTGTTTCCTTTGAAGGGAATATAGATTGAGGAGTAAATACAGGGATTCTTAAGCTGCTTGATATCTGATGGGATAAATTCTAGTTCACTGCGCACAATACTAATCGGATTATTCAATATAGACCTAAACAAACATTCTTTTGGCAAGAATGAAAATCCTCATTGACATTAAGTGTTTTGAAGCATTAGTGTTAACACTGCTGCTGTGGTGGCCTTAGTGGTTTCTTAAGATACAGGGACAATGAGTTGACTCTTTTACATTTCATCTCACACATTAATTATTTTGTGTGTGATCCTTACTCTATCCATCCTGTGCACAAGTAAGAAGTGGTTTAAGTCTGCCTGAGCCAAACAAAGCTATGAATAGTGATGGATTGTTTAAGGTGTCGTTATAAGAAGGTTCCTTCTCCTTCTCTCTGGGATAATGAGTTTTAGTTACTGTTGTGGCATTATGTGTTTCTACAAGAGTTAACCACGTCAATCAATCAAATGATTTATTGTAAACACCTTTGAGCAAGCAGATTTACAAGGTGAACCTGTATAGGGTCAATTAACAATAGAAAACATACAGTATATACAGTACATAGACCTGGAAGCAGGCACAGCCGGGCCCTGTGGTAGGGATGCTGGAAGATGTCTGGATGGGAGGGTAATTCCTCATTTGGCATATGCACAGCATAGAGAGACTGTCTTGTGACAGATTATTTTTAGGGCAGTGAGGTGTCAACTGCCGTCAGTTTTTGACAGTTCGCTCTCAGAAAGGATGGCTCACGTGTCCGCATGGTTTTCGGACAACGGAGCAGCAACAGGTACATTTTCTTAACGCTATTATAGGTCCAGATCCTAAACTACGTACGTGAGCGATTTTACGCTAGCTGCTGACGTAAAATCGAGCATTAGTATTTATTAAGACAACACTAAGGTGCATAGTATTATTACATCAATTTTAAAGTTATGGACAGTAAAAGACAGACACACACCCGAACCTTAATGCTAACGGGAGTATGAAAGTGTAGGTCAGGCATCCTAATTGAGTGCAGAATCATCCATCAGGTATCCCTATCGAGCGCAGAATTGTTGAGCCAAAGTATGAGCCGTGTATTACTGGCAACTGCATCCTCTGGTCACAGCCGCTCTCAAGGACTCCTATTGCTCTGCGCATGTTGACTTAGCATTGTTCTCTGCAGTCCATAACCCCACCTTCCCATCCTGCCATAGGTCAACGTTCATTATGAATCTGGATCCGCAGGTCTCAGAAATCCATACCTTTTAAAGTTACAATGAGTTTCCAAAGGCGGGGTGGTTGTGAGCACTGGTGATAATGTTATATTACATTATATTACATTACAGGAGTGCGCAATTCCCGTCGCTCTATCCAGCCTTCCAATCCATACCCATTGAAAGTGAGGACACATTGGAAATCCTAAGCTGGGAGCTCTCTGAGAGATTTCCAACTTTTCAGTCCTTTTAAAAGATTTTTACATGACTTTCAGTCTTAGGGCCGTATTCAAAGAACCGTTTCCGCAGCGATTTCCGTGCGTTTTTTTTAGGCACGTTTCAACTGCGCATGCGTAGTAACTTTATTTGTGTAGTTCACGTAGACTATACGTGCCCCACGGACAGATTTGTGAATCGCACGTGGGTAAATACACACCGATCTCCCACGTAAACATACGCACGTGAGAATTTAAATAAAAATGGGCGGGGGGAGGCATTTTAATGAAGGAGTGTGGACGAGGTGTGGGTGCGGTTAGTTAGATACGCAGGTACGGTACTACTCGACGAACGGAAATGCCCACGGAAAGATAAGGCAGGTCGAGGCACTTGTAAGGCACAGAAAACACGTCCGTGTGAGGGGGGTGTCAGGAGTGTGGCCTTGCTACGTAATTGCAAACTTTTCTTGGACGGATCTCTGAATACGGCTCTTAGGGCCTGATCCAGACCTACGACCGCGAGCGCCCGCGAGCATAGCGTATGATCGCCCGGGCATATAAACTTTCTCGCCCATGACACTCCTATGGATTGTATCTACTTGCGGCGGCTGAACCCTACCCTAAGTTTTTCCAGTGTACGTGCGAATTTTCGTACCGATACGCTGGTCGTACTGGGCTTAGCACGCCCATACTGTACAATTTAAATGGCTATCCCCGCCTCTGTGTAGTAACTCGAGCGTCCAGACTATAAAAATACGTAAAAATACGCTGAAAATACGCTCGCTGTACGCTCATGTCCTTTGTACGACCGGAAGTTGTCATACTGCACATGCGCAGTGTGTTTTTTGCCCGTTTTTTCGCTCACGATCGGCGTACGATCGCTTGCAGCCGTAGGTCTGGATCAGGCCCTTAGTGAGCATAGAGATTCATTCATCCACACTACAAACAATGGGGTAGATCCAGAACTACATCCATCTTCCATAGACGGACGTAATTCAATAAACAGTAGCTACTGCGCATGCGTAGTAGCTATTGTACGTAATACGTCCGTCTATGGAAGACGGACGTAGTTCTGGATCCGGCCCAATATTGTGATCAAACAATGTCAGACATGATCTATGCAGAGTACACACTTACATATACATAAGGAAGAGATTTGAATGATATAGTGTACTATATCATTCAAAACTCTTTCTTAAGCTGGCCACACACTAGAGCGATTATCGGCCCAAACGCACGATTATCATGGATTGGGCCAATTATCGCTCTAGTGTATGATACAGATTTTTTTTTTAAAACGTTCCAAAAACGCTCTGCCCCAATTATCTCATCACATGGGAATCTTAAATGATTATCAGTTTTTGTTAGAAAAATCGTCCCGTGTGTGGGCATTTACGATAATCATTCAAGATTACCATGGAGAGAGGACACAGCGCTGCAAAACCCCACACGCTGATAGGCTGCAGCGCTGTGTCCCCTCTCCCTCTGTCTGGCTATACAGCGCTGTATAGCCAGACAGAGGGAGAGAGAGGACATAGCGCTGAAGCCTGTCAGCGTGAAAGCTGGGTCTCCTGTCAAGATTGACAGGAGACCCAGCCAATCAGAGAGAGACCTATTGGCTGGCTGCGGGCTCTACAACAGGGATTATGGCCCCAGTGTATGGTGCCAATATCGGGACTTTTCCCCAGGGGAAAATAGTCCCGTTTATCGGCAGCCACATGCTGGGAGCGATAATCGCTCTAGTGTGTGCCCAGCTTTATTGTTTAATTGAAATGACAATTGTTAGAAAAACCTCCAGTTTGTGCCTGGCTTTAAGGTGGGGTACCTGGGATAGAACTCTGTGTCAGAGGAGTAGCTTCCTATGCGTTCCAGGTTCCCTTGTGTATGGATCAGTTTTTTACCTGCTTTCTTATTCTGCACAGGTAAAATGACACTTCTAACAGCTTCCAATAGGGGAGCCGGATTACAGTCACAAGTGGGTACTGATTCAAACTCTTGCTGGTGCAAGTGGAGTGGTAAGCAGAGAGATCACATGGATGCATGAATATCACGGTCCTGTGATTGCAGATTCCCAAACATCCATTGCTTGACTAGATTGCAAAAGAACCGAAACTGAGGATTTGGGATCATATTTAGACCCCTGCACATTTTCCATACGTGGAAGAGGGAAGTGAACACCCCCGTCACTCCCCTCTGACATGCACAGGTAGGGTCAGTTCTTCCATGTACATACCCTCTCCCTTTAGTTTTCCGCACAGATCTGTCTCTGTACGATGGCAGACCCATGTTCCCTTTTGCCATATTGGCAAATCCCGCCTCAGATGTGGTGTCTTGCCATGTGGATGGTAAACTCCGCCCCTTCGGATGGATCTCCATGAGGTCATCATGATGAAGCTGTTCGTAATATATTGCGCATGCATGTGCAGATGTTACAAGCAAGGGGATTTATGCAAGGGATTTTCGTAAGTCCCCTTATGGGCTTTATTGTGAATACGGTCCTTGGTCCTTAATTACTAAGAAGAGCTAATCAATGTTCAAATGCGGAGATTTCAGTGTACATGGTATGTTTGCTATTTGTTTGACACTTTTTTGCTTTTAAGGTGCTTTAGAAATCGGACTAGATTCAGATATTGAAAATAAAAAAGGAAAGTTACCGTATATACTTGTGTATAAGCCGAGTTTTTCAGCACATTTTTTATGCTGAAAAAGTCCCATTGAACTTACCTTTGCTGTCTCTCCGGCGGTCCCTGCGTCTCTGTCAGGCTCTCTTCCCACAGTTGTCTCACCCACGGCGCGCGCAGCACCATGACGTTGAGGTGACCTTAGCTCATGCATAGCTCTTTGTGCAGCGCGCTACGCGAGGGTGAGAGCCAGAGGCACAGCTGCGGGGAAGAGAGCCTGACACAGACGCAGGGACCGCCAGAGGGACAGCAAAGGTAAGTTCAATGTTACAACCAGGCTGGGAAGGGGCAGAGACTGGCAGGACACACATAGAGGGGGCAGAGACTGGCAGGACACACATAGAGGAGGCAGACAGACTGGCAGGACACACATAGAGGGGGCAGACAGACTGGCAGGACACACATAGAGAAGGCAGACAGACTGACAGGACACACATAGAGGGGGCAGTGACTGGCAGGATACACATAGAGGGGGCAGTGACTGGCAGGACACACATATAGGGGGCACACTCGCAGGGGGGCTATTTTTATTTTGAAATTTACCAGTAACTGCTGCATTTCCCACCCTAGGTTTATACTCAAGTCAGTAAGTTTTTGTGGTAAAATTAGGTGCCTCGGCTTATATTCGGGTCGGCTTATACTCGAGTATATACGGATGTATATACATCTTGGGCTTAACCATGTTGAATTCAGGGGAGTCATGTTTCATCTGTTGCACAAATTATTAGAGCTGAGAGGTTGTGTTTTCTAGCACAAGTTTAAATAACAGTGTGAAAGTAAAGCTGGTCAGTATCTGTGTGCAGTTAGCAATACACAGATATATCCCTGCATGCAAAGAATACAATTAACTTGACTCCCTCTTAAATGGTTTTGCCCAGGAGTAACTTACCTCTCTTATTTTCAATCTTTGAACCTGGTTCATCATAATTATTTTTTCTAAGGTGGTTTTGGTCAGTGTTCTTGTTGTTCTGCAAACAGTAATTGATTCTCAGTTTTTTCTGTGTGATGAATTTCTATAAACAATAACTCTTTTTGATAAGTATTCATTTTTTAATGGAACACACATTGATTATTTATGCATTATGAATTAGCATTTTGCTTTACAATTACTCAGCAGTTCCTATTATGGCAAATACTAAAAGTAACTTCTCATATGCAAAATAAAAAGGATAGTACCGGAAACCTAACTAATTATATCTGGGATTTTGTAACATGAACATTAATAGGAATTTCCCTGTTTTGCTGAACAGTTAGTAGAACACACCAAGTAATTGATATGTTATCCTCAACAAACATAGATATCTTTACCAAACATGAATTCCAATATTTAAATAGTATCTAGAGGCAATTTACTAATAAGCCCGGGCTTGTCAAATATTTACTAATAAGCCCGGGCTTGTCAAATATTTACTAATAAGCCAGGGCTAGTCAAATATTTACTAATAAGCCCGGGCTTGTCAAATATTTACTAATAAGCCAGGGCTTGTCAAATATTTACTAATAAGCCAGGGATAGTCAAATATTTACTAATAAGCCAGGGCTAGTCAAATATTTACTAATACGCCAGGGCTCATCAAATATTTACTAATAAGCCCGGGCTAGTCAAATATTTACTAATACGCCAGGGCTCATCAAATATTTACTAATAAGCCAGGGCTTGTCAAATATTTACTAATAAGACAGGGCTAGTCAAATGTTTACTAATAAGCCAGGGCTAGTCAAATATTTACTAATAAGCCAGGGCTCGCCAAATATTTACTAATAAGCCAGGGCTCGTCAAATATTTACTAATAAGCCAGGGATAGTCAAATATTTACTAATAAGCCAGGGCTAGTCAAATATTTACTAATAAGCAAGGGCTCGCCAAATATTTACTAATAAGCCAGGGCTAGTCAAATATTTACTAATAAGCAAGGGCTCGCCAAATATTTACTAATAAGCCAGGGCTAGTCAAATATTTACTAATAAGCCCGGGCTAGTCAAATATTTACTAATAAGCCAGGGATAGTCAAATATTTACTAATAAGCCAGGGATAGTCAAATATTTACTAATAAGCCAGGGATAGTCAAATATTTACTAATAAGCCAGGGATAGTCAAATATTTACTAATAAGCCAGGGATAGTCAAATATTTACTAATAAGCCAGGGATAGTCAAATATTTACTAATAAGCCAGGGATAGTCAAATATTTACTAATAAGCCAGGGATAGTCAAATATTTACTAATAAGCCAGGGCTAGTCAAATATTTACTAATACGCCAGGGCTCATCAAATATTTACTAATAAGCCCGGGCTAGTCAAATATTTACTAATACGCCAGGGCTCATCAAATATTTACTAATAAGCCAGGGATAGTCAAATATTTACTAATAAGCCAGGGATAGTCAAATATTTACTAATAAGCCAGGGATAGTCAAATATTTACTAATAAGCCAGGGATAGTCAAATATTTACTAATAAGCCAGGGATAGTCAAATATTTACTAATAAGCCAGGGATAGTCAAATATTTACTAATAAGCCAGGGCTAGTCAAATATTTACTAATACGCCAGGGCTCATCAAATATTTACTAATAAGCCAGGGATAGTCAAATATTTACTAATAAGCCAGGGATAGTCAAATATTTACTAATAAGCCAGGGATAGTCAAATATTTACTAATAAGCCAGGGATAGTCAAATATTTACTAATAAGCCAGGGATAGTCAAATATTTACTAATAAGCCAGGGATAGTCAAATATTTACTAATAAGCCAGGGATAGTCAAATATTTACTAATAAGCCAGGGATAGTCAAATATTTACTAATAAGCCAGGGCTAGTCAAATATTTACTAATACGCCAGGGCTCATCAAATATTTACTAATAAGCCCGGGCTAATATATAAACTTTTTTTGTACAATGTGTATACACAGTTTAATAAAATCCAGTTGCTTCCCTGGTAGAACGCAGAATATATAAAGAGATAGACATATTATCATTTCTCTCCTGACCTCGCTCTCCTGGATCTTCTCTTGTCCCAAGGAGTCAGCAGCAGTCTCCCTCTTGCTCTTTTCTGCCAGGACTTTTCACCAGCCCACCCGCACTGTGTACCATGTGACTGCAGCAGTCACATGGTACACTACAGTCTCTCTGCAAGCAGCCAATCACAGTGACTCCATAAAGCAGAGTCTTAGCTCTAGCCTGTGCTCCATTATGGAGATTTTGAGACAAAGGTCCAGGAGCAGGATCCCTGATTGGAGTAAAAAAAGAGGGCACATCAGTTGCAAGTATTGTCAGCATGACTGACAGCTGACATGATGCACTCTCCTTTGATCTATGCCCTGTGTTCCACAGCACATGTTGGACCGTATTCACACTTAAGAAAGTGCTCCTTTTTCTGTGTGTATTTTTAGGATGGGATAAAATGCGCATGCGTAGTAACTTTTTTACGCAAGCTATGTAGGAATTCGGCACGGAAATCCATTAGGCACGGATTTGAAATCCGTATTTAGTGAGATACGTACGGAGGGGCATGGCAGTCCTCCGTAAGTAGGAAGTTCCGTGAAAGTGGCTGGGGTGAGGCATTTAAATGGCCTATTAAGGGTACAGTTAAAAAATGACGCACGTACTTAAGTAACTTAAGCACAAATATATGCACAGAGAGTTAAGGTTGCCATATGGTGGCGGAAGTTTGCTAAAATCCGTAAGAGTGAGAAGAGCGAAGTCTGCTAAAATCCGTAAGTACGAGGAGAGCGTCATGGGTGTTGCCTTGCCACTTAGGCGCATATATTTGCCAATCCGTGCGTACTTATTTCACACTGAAATGTGAATACAGTCCGTTCTGCGGGGCATTGGAGTGTAAACAGCTTGTCTGCCCTTGGAAACCACCCTGCAAGGAGTGGCTGCACTGTACAATAATATATATTTTTTTTTAACTTGTCTTTTTCCCCCAGTTTGTGAGGGGGGGTCTCTGTACTACTAGAAACCCCCCTGGGTGTGCCACTGCCATGGATGTACTGGTGGTTTCTCCTATGCTGCTCTCTCCTTGACAGGTGCCAATTTCAAATCGCCATTATGACCTGGTATATGTCGAGCCCTGTAATAAGTTGGTGATATGTTACAGAGGCAAATGCAGGTTATGTAGAGGAAGCACTGTGTATTACAGCCCTAGCGCTATCCCAGGGTTGCCGACTCTCCCGGAATGTCCGGGAGACTCCCGAAATTCGGGCAGTACTCCCGGTATCCCGGGAGAGCCAGCAAATCTCCCGCAAGTGACTTGAGGCCCGTGGTTTCACTGAAACCATCTCTC
>WWET01000549.1:176250-196691 GCA_011038615.1 Limnodynastes dumerilii | reverse complement strand
ATATAATATATTTTGTATAGATGACCAGGTATGCGCCCAGATAAAACTTAGTCAATTCAGGGTATAGTTTTATGACCCCTTATTGTAGTTCAGGATTCTTAAATAAATTTGCAACTAAACAACTAAAAAAGCCATCATAGTGTATTATATTAATAAAATAAATCTTTATTTAGTACACGTTAAAAATGGCTCGCATACCACATATAAAAAGATAAAAAGCATTTATGTGTTATCTGTCTGGGTGACTGCAACCTCTGTGACCCGCGCTCCAATCCACTTAGAGAGACGGATGCAAAAGTTGTTGTCCACCGGTTCTGTTTGCTGTTCCAACGTGTTTCGTCAAGGCTCTTATGCTTATAATGACTTCATCGGGGATCGGGTATTAGAAAGTGTGCTGCAGCAAGACTATCTGCTTAAAAAAAGATTGTGTTGGAAAAAATTTGACGTCTTCGACGGCAATTGAACGGTAAAAATTTGGTGATGCAATAATTTTTTTAACGCTGGCAGGAAGTACACAGCGCTAATGACAGGTTATTGGCTAGTGTCTGAAAACCCGTTCTCACGATATTTCAGACTGGCTAATAACCTGTCATTAGCGCCGGGTACTTCCTGCTAGCAGGAGGTGATTTGTGACGTTCAGAGAAGGTTTTTTTTTTACCTAGGCACCTGCGCAGCGGTCCCTGGCTGGCAGGACATGCTACCGCATGCCCTGGCATCCATGGGCATGCCGATGCTTGTAGTTCTACAAGCATCAGCATGCCCTGTTGGGGCACAAGATAGGGCAGCGTTAAAAATCCGCACCTCTCATAGGGGCGGATTTTTAATTAACGATATCGTTAAAAAACCGGCGGATTTTTAACGCAAAAAACAATTGAATAGTAAAAGAAAATATTGGCCGTAATTTTTAAAAAAATAGCGTTAAAAATACGCCGGCGAACGATTTTTATCTAATTGAATCGGGCCCCCAGTCTGTTAAATGAAGAGCTCAGCAGGGGTCCGCAATGGTTTCTTCTGCTGTTCATGTCCGTTTGAAGTAGCAGTCGTCCTGTTTCCTTTTTTCCGCGTGTGAGGCATTACACCTAATTGAATTCTTGCAGCGCCTTTTTCGGCAGTTCACAGAGTACATGACTGACAGTTCTGCTCCCGTTACATTGTATCTGTCTTCTTCCAGGATTCTACATGTATTTACCAAATGTAACATTGTACCACTGAGGACATATTCATCGCTTCTACAGTACATTCTCAACTAATCATTTTTATACTGTTTAAAAGGGGAGAAATTAAGTTTCAAAGTCCCTTGGGACCAAATGGTCTTGATAATATAAATTAGGTATATTAGGCAAGTATGTTAACAGGGGGGGAGGTATTGTATACATGACGTTATGTGTAAAAATTATATAATACAGTAGTAATCCAATGCATAGAGACAAATATATGTAGCAGCCCTCAGAGTCTAGCTCAATGACTTAAGACATATTGTTCCCCGATGAAAGGTTTTTAAATAAACCTGAAACGACAGATTTTCTGACTTTTGTATTAATTCATTGAGCTTGACTCTGCTGTATATATTTTTTTATTTACTGTTGGGACTAACAAGGTGCCCTGGTGGGAAAGTTTCATGTCTGGGGTGTTTGAAGACAAAGTCAAAAGTATGAACAGATTATTAGCTATAAACATCTTTATTTATTAGGCCTCACTTCATCATATTGGACAGGATCCTGACCTACGTACATTGGGCTACTTACACAAGCCTCTAAGCAAGCTTATCTGTAACATCTGCACATGCACCACCAGATAGATCTCCTGATGTACAGAATGCGATACCGTACCCTAAAAGATCCATACGCCAGGGCAGACCATCCCCTCCACTCGTTTAAATTCCACAGGGTGGGCAGGTGGGACCATTTAAATTTTACACTCTGGGCTTGACCTATAGAATTTTGTGTGGATCAGCAATTGGTAAACACGGTAGACTTAAGGTTGGTCTATTGCACCATAACTGCTGCAGATTTCGAACAGGGGAGTTCACGTCTCTCTCTTGTGTACAGATGATGGATGGAGGTCTAGATCAGGTCCATTATTCAGTAGCGCACAAAATATATTAAACCTGTTATGTCCTACTCTGTTCCATGGGAGTTTATAGTTTAAGAGTAGAAACATGCTCTAGGACTTCTCCCTATGTGATAAAGCCCCCAGGTTAGTGAAGAATATTGACTCTTGCACAGCATCTGATAGCTAAACACAGGGAAGGATATTTACTATGGAACATTTCACAAAAGACATTGAAGATAGAAAGAAAATCTGTCAATTACATTTTTCTGAGAAGTGTTTAATTGTTGTCTAATCTTCAATAAGGCAATAATGAGGTTTCAGTACATTATCATTGAGGAGCCTTAGTAAGCTTCTTTTCATGTAGTTTCCATGACATCAAATTATAGGATTATTGCTTCAGATTTATGACTGAATGTTAGAGTGATGAAAAGGACAATGATAACATAAAGACTGCAGGAATGTTACTTATTACATCACAACTTGGTACAATAAATATGTTTGACATGACTGTGATTCTTGGTAATGCAAATCCCAGCAGCCTGAATTCCTTCAAATGTATGACAAAACCTTTGAGTAATATATTAAAAAAAAAAACATTAACATTAGTTATCACCCAGTGACTGACAGATGGGAGTGTATGTGTGTATTTATTAAATGGACCGGGCATATGTATAATAACTGGACTGGGGCATGTGTATATTTATTATTAATTGAACCGGGGCATGTATTTATTTATTATTACTTGGAATGGGGCATGTGTATAATAACTGGACTGGGGCATGTGTATATTTATTATAAATTGGACCGGGGCATATGTATAATAACTGGACCGGGGCATGTATATATTTATTAATTGGACCAGGGCATGTGTATATTTATTATTTGGACTGGGACATGTGTATATATATTACTTGGACCGCGGTATGTGCATATATATTAATTGGAACGGGGACATGTTTATTGACTATTAGAGGAACAGAGGCATAATTTAATTGATCATAGTTTTAAGGGACTTAACTTATGAAAATATGTTTAGGAGGAGACAATATATCTGCAGCGGCATGCCATTAATCCTTGCAATACATGGGTATGCTGTGCCTTCTAGTACTATATGCCTCAGCATGCTAAGGGTTAATAGCATGCCGTGGCAGGGAGTGCCAAATCGACACTCACACCCACCTCTATTTTCTTACCGGTGTTAGAGACAACTTTACAGAGATTTATTTACAGAGATTTACAAATAGTAAAGTACAGCTATTTGTATGCTTTGCCTTTTGAAACTCGCTGTAGCGATTTATACTACGGCGAATTTCACTAACCCTCATTTCTGGTAACTTTTTGCTGATTTTATATTAGTAAATTCAGCGATTTTAAACTCGCCGGAGATTGCATGCAGTCTTGCCTTTGCCTACTTAAGAGAGAAATTCCCAAAGGTCAGTGAGACAAAGCTTAAAAGAGGATCTTTGCTGGTCCTCAGATAAGAGAACTGATGCTTGATGTGCTCTTTGATGCTTAATATGGACCGGATTCACAGATCCGTATTTACTACGTGCTTGTTTTTACGCACGCACATAGCAAGGCAACACCCATAACACTCTCCTCAAACGGACGGATTTACAGGTGACTTTCGCCTCCATAACTCTACGTGTGTACTTACGCGCATATGTTACTTACATACATGCGGATTTATCTAACCGCGCCCTCAAATGTCCATTGAAATGCTTACCCCCACCCACTTTCACGGAAATTCTACCGTCCGGTTTAAAACCACGCCCCTCAGTACATATGTCCCAAAGTGCTATTCACAAGTCCGTGTCTAAAGTACTTACGTGCGTAAATACTACGTAATTTGCGTGGAAAAAGTTACTTTGCATGTGCAGATAATCCGCTCCTAAAAATACGCACGCAATCACGTAAAAATGAATCTGTGAATACGGCCCAATATATAAAAGTCTACTTCTTGGACTCACACCTTGACTTCTTCCCATCCAATCTTGGGGTAGTCAGTGATTAACATGATGAACGGTTCAAAAGGACATTTCCATTATGGAAAAGCAATATCAGGGCAAATGGAGTCCAAGTATTCTGACTGACTACTGTTGGACACTTGGGAGAGATGTTCCTGACATAAGTCACAGTAGAAAATCATGTGCATGAACATTTTTAAGTGTACTAGTTGTGTACCATGCCTGTGTTGTTAATACATGTAATGTTGTAAACCTGAACTGTTTCTCAATACAATTCCTTATGTGCTATGTAATTCTAAAGCAGTTGCTTGTATCCAGCGCATACAACATTATGCATTGCACTCATATTCATTTTGTGACAATAGAAAAAATAAGATTTTGTTATCCAGTGTAATCACAGAGTGTGAAATGAATATTATCAAGATGGAAATGTGAATTCTTCCACAACTGACAGAGCCTGGATCTGTGTGCCATAGTGCTCTGCTAGACACCACCAATGCCTAGTCATTCCTTGTCACATTGGCAGCCAATAAACAAGTCAACAATGAAAGCAGGTTGTTTCTAAAAGTTATTCTTGTGACAGCTGAAGTTCCGGCTCATCCATATATTTTCTCTTGCTGTTAGCTACAGTATTTCAGTTAAGTTTATTTATTTAGAATTTAGTTTGAGATATCTAAGAACTTATTAATGTTTGCAGGGATTTTATTTTGAATGCATGTTTACCAGTAACTATGACTTTCAGTCATCTTTGTCTGAAGTCATATTAAAACTTTATCTTGCTGTAGGCTCAGTATATTTTATAGATCTTCACCAGCATACAAATTTCCTTGTCAGACTTAATGCTTCCCTTAAATCTCCAATGCATCTACGTTACTAGTCTACTGGTATTACCCTGTCAATCCGATCGTGGAAAACCAGACCAGGAGGTGATTATATTAATATTTCTGCTCACAATAAAAATACACCTGTCACCATAAGCTACCATTTTACTGAATCAATAGAACCCCACTATTAACTACACTCCATGCTATAAAAACTCTTTTAAGAATATGTTTAACTTCTCTTTCTCCTCAAGCTTGTTTCCTAGCTAACTATCCTAATTTGGAGCATTTTGGGATAGATTTATCTGTTAATTGCATTCTGTAAATAATTCGGATTAGGCAGTGTAAAAAGCACCAGATTGCATATACCATTATACAACTCACAAGTATTTTATAACATCATATTAGTGTTTGTAACCAAATAGGAAGGGGGAAAAAAGGCTTCCAAATTACAGTATTGCCATAATATAAAATGTAAAAAACAAACATTAGTCATATTGGGCCAGATCCTGAGCTAAGTCCGCTAGCATATTTACATGTTTATGCTAGCCGATGACATCAAATCGGCTATCTGTATTACCATGTAACTCCTAATGTACGTACCATCAGTGTAAATACAAAGAAAGGGGCGGGGGCATCAATACGATACCTGTAATTATGCTTTGGAGGCGGAGGGAGGCATTTAAATTGGACAGTTTGGGCTGGGTTGGCCGCCACCTATGCAAATCCATTACGTACGTCAGTAGTTACGCTATGCAGGGTTAAGGTAGGGTTTGGGCAGCGTAAAACGGCCAAAGTACGTACGAGCGAGTGGAGTGCCTAGGGGAGTGCATAGAAATTATGCTAGCGCAAATACGCCATGCCTTCTAATGTAACAACCACTTAGGTCTGGATCTACCCCATTGTGTAACATTCAGCTTCTGATTGACATGTCTTCTAAATAACATTTCTTGGACCGGGTCTTAGGGCCCAATCCAGTTGACTGCAAAGTCAGATTACGGTGGCTTTTTCACAAATTTGCTTACTTTTCACAAATTTACTCATAGAGATGCGTAATAAAATCCGTGACTTTATTCGTACTGTAATAAATATAGGTGTAGTTCACGCTTTTTCCTGTCTTCACAGACAATTGAATCAGACCCTTAAAGTCAGCACAGAAGGAGGGTGTGAACTCCCCCTTTCACTCCCCTCTGCTATGCGGGCAGATACGCTACCATAAGGCAGCATTAACACTGACGTTCGGATCAGCGCTCCATATGACCACTGATCCAGGCGTAAGTGGTAAGCCAGGCCCACACTGTATAATTTACATCTCCCCACCACCCCCCGCCCACCTTGGTGGGCGGAGGGGAAGCACTGTCTCGTTGTACGGATATCTTATGTGTTCCGTAACGATAGGTGGTACGTGTGTAAATCGCATGTAACATCTGGAGGGGACATGCAACCTCCCCTCCAGACACCCCACTTTGCACGCATAGTAGGGTGTTCTACGTAGATCTGGATCTGGTCCTTTGATATTACTTTAAACATACTCCACACAGTGAATAACAACAACAGTGATCACAGAAAGATACATACCGAAAAGCACCCCCATTATATGTCCATACTTACATTATTACCCCTAATGCATCTACTCAAGCAACGAATGTTCAATATTCTACTGAATATTCTTCTATTTATGTAACCAACAAAATAACTGATTTTTATGTAGATGCCACACACATTATTGGCCGTTCCAAGGTCATAGTTCTAGCGTTCTCTGTTCACAGTCTGATATTTAACTTCTCTGGACCTGATCCAGACATCTGTGCGTGTTCCATATGCACTGAGGTCTGAACTCTCCTGTCACTCCCAAATCACTTATGGAACCCTACCTTAAGTTCCACCACGGATCTGTGTCTGTCTGAACGTAGATCCGTGAAGAAATGTATACCGCCAACTACACTCCATCACCTGCATGTCTATCCTCACCCCCTAGCCTTAACCTGATCTGCAAGCAGCTTGTGGAAGTCGATTCTCATATGCTAATCAGGAGTCCTCTGTCCTTATACCTTCATAACACTAAGGTTTCAGGATTTGGATTTAAGCGTTGGGCTCTGCGCATTACTAACAATTATCAGAGGCTGGCAACTTAGACCCCGTCTCTTGTTAGTGCCAAGCTGTCATCTGCTGCCACTCAGGGCCGCCATCATCAAATGTGGGGAGTGGGGTCCTGCCCCCTATGTGATGTCATTGGTGACATCACATAGGGTGAGGTGTGGCATACATCCCTGTGCATTGGCCGGCTACTGAATAGCTCTGAACAGCAAGTATCGGCAGTAAGATACCTGCTGTTACAGAGCTAGGTAAGTAATGGTGGGCCCCCATCAGGTCTGAGCCCGGGACAATAGTCCTGGCTGTCGTCCCCCACTGATGGCTGCCCTGCTGCCACTCATAGACTGTGGGTGCAGAGTTGGCATCTGCCAAAGATCTTCTTCCTTCTTCTACAGGCCCATAGCAGTTGCAGAGCTTGCTCCACAGGTAGTTACGCCTAGGAGAAGGTTAGGTTAAACTAAAAGAAAAGATGTGTTACAAGAAAGTGGATTTTGCTGTGCAATACAGGAGGTTTAATTAGCATTTTTCTCCAGTACTTCCCAAATAGTGCCTGTTTTTACTGGTTTCAGTACCTGGAGGGTCACTCAGACATTTTGGGCCACCATACATTTATGTTACCCATTAGTATAACATGGCCTGACATCTCAAAGCCATGACAGTGAGTAAACAGCAGTGATGTCTCTTTATATTCCTTGCTGTTCTATTTCTGAAGAGTGGTGCTGCCTGGGTGAGCTGATGTGCTTAGCTCCCACCAGCTGCTCAATGTAGAACAACGTTGTCCGGTATTTGTCAAAGCCGACATCTGTTCAATTCAATGTCACAAGAGCCTTGGAATTTCAACACAAAATAGATATTGCTTACTTATGTTAATAGGCAGCAATCAGAGCTTAGATAGGCAATACCTGCATTTTTAACAAGGAATATAAATTAGCTTTAAATGTCAGGAACTATACATCGAAATAACAATCTCATCAGTTCGTTGCCTGTTGCACTGGACTCATTTAACATTTAGCAGTAATGTCTTTTAAGATTCTTGTAAAGGTAAATGATCAGTTTTGTATTTTTGATTGACAGGAGATGTGTGTGAACCCAACCCATGTGAAAATGGAGGAATCTGCTTGTCTGGTCTAAGTGAGGAAGTCTTTACATGTGAGTGCCCAGCTGGCTTCATTCATCCCAACTGTTCTAGTGTTGTGGAGGTTGGTAAGTGCAAGCTTTTGACCACAATGCCGTTTTGCTTATCTTTCTGTTTGCCAATAATAAATTAACATAGCAATAAAATATCAGTCAGGGCTTTATAAATATGCTGGTTACAAAGTAAATATTAATATTCTCCAATTTTTCCTTCAATTTACTCGTGCCAAAGACTAACCAAGCAGCCATATTGACTTTCCATATTATACAGTGAGAACGTAGGATCACCCATGCTCTGTTTGCTCTATAAACTCTGTATATTTCTACAAAAAGATTTTGCTGCTGATATAATTTGAGGGCTGACTTTAAGTAGTAAGAAAAACGTACATTAAATTTAGACAACTATATATAATAAAGCACCAACAAACATTTACCACAAGTGTAGTAAGCTATAATTTAAAGTCTGACCTCAAAACTTGGGGCTAGATTTACTAAACGGCGTAAAAGGAAATGTGGAGTTGTTGCCCATAGCAACCAATGAGATTCTAGCTCTAACTTTCCTGTCACATACAAAGAATGTCAGCTAGAATCTGAGTGTGTATCAGGGTGTGCAGTGCACACAGGCCCCTCAGAGCAGGGGGCTCTTTAGGGTTGGCAGGGGAAGAGGGGCCATTCGGCATCTATTTCTTCCCTCTAAGATCTTCCGGAGGAAAGAAATAGATGCCGAAGGAGCCGCCCCTCCCCTGCAGTAGGACTGTCCCGATTCCCGAGCCAAAAAGAGGCGGACTTAAAGCTCAGTCAGGCCCCTCTCCTTTTGAGGTCCGCAAATCGGGACAGTCCTGTCTCAGGGTAGGGTGGAGGGGGCCCATGTACAAATCCTGCACAAGACCCCCCTAACTTCTTAAAATCGGTTGCAGCATGTGTATAGAATGATATGCTGAGAACAGCTCCCTGGTCGGCACATGCACAGTCTGGTTATTTTGTGTGTTTTCTAGGTAGAATGTTCTTTGTGCCCTCAATCTCTCCTCCCTTTTAAATCCTAGTAAAGCCCTTTCTCTATATACGATAAGCTAAACCTATCATACGTAGCTATGAACTTAATTATTTTCATTACATGACCCTGATTTTATTTGCTGTATTTCTCTAGTGCCCTCTTGCTGTGATGACCACTTTGCTGTGTTTCTTTTTTCTGTCTTTTCTTTTCAAACCATCTTAAAAAATACCAGTAGTTTTCAACAAAATAAGTCAGAATTGTTTTGACATTTTTTACATTTCAGTTAATTTACTGGTTCCAAATTGATTTGCAAATTGAATTGCATCTAATTTGCCTACAAAAGATTTTGATAAGTGGTATTGATAAAATGTGTAGTTTAAAATGTCATATTCTAATAAAAAGAAACATTTATATAACAAAATGTCATATTTAAATATCTTACTTTTTGTTCCTCTGTACACTGTGTTTTCTATAGCACCTTTATATTTGGGCTGTGGCAGTGAGTGAAAACGTTTTCATACTGTGTACAAAAATATAGGGTCCTGACATGCTTTCATGTTGCCTATTTGATCAATTAGGTAACATGCATAGAAATAAGCACAACTGTCACTCAGAATGGTTGGAAACTAACTTAACCAATGGTAAAACAGGTATTTAATTCAAAATCCTATTCAGACCAAGTGCTGATTTCATTAGGGGTTCAAACAACTTTTAATGGATTTTAATGAAGTAGAAATGAAATACAGTGTACAGACATAGATTTGATTTTGGCATGAAGAACAGCCATGTCGTTGATTATGCCAAAACCAATCACCATGTATGTTTTATCAAATGTCTTTTTATACGTAAAGGGCTGGATCCAGAACAACGTCCGTTGCCCATAATACGTCCGTCAGATGCCGAAAACAGCTACTGCTAATGAAACAATACGTAGATTACGTAAATTAGTTACTACGCATGCGCAGTACCTATTTTCGGCATCTGAAAGACGTATTATGGGCGACGAACGTTGTTCTAGATGCAGCCCAAAGTGCCACTCATCAGGAGAGTTATACAGAATACAACAGGGCCATCTTCAGAAACTGTGGGGCCCAGGACACATCATGTGCCCCTATGTGACCTGTGCGGACCTGCGGTAACTGCGGCCCAGTATACAGGGAAGTACTTCCATGCGCATTGACTCGCTAATGAACAGCTCTCAGCAGCAAGTATCGGTGGTAGGATACCGCCGATACCTGCTAATGCAGAGCAAAGGTAAGTATTGGCGGGCCCCCATCAGCTCTGGGCCCAGGACAGTAGTCCTTACTGTCTCTTTCCCCCTGATGGCAGCCTTGGGATACAATATATTGAAAGAATGAAAATGTCTGCACTAATAATAAGTATATTCTTATATCATATTATTTAATGGGGCATATGTCATTAAAAAGAAAAGTAGAAGGGACATTTATTCTCTGTAGGATATAGAAGTATACAGGTACACAAGCTCACAGACACCTTATAGACGTGCTAAATCTCTATCTATAGGTCCACTTCAGTAATAATATGACAACATCCCACCACAGAGTAGCGCTTGTGGCAGTAACTGTGCTTTCCCTATGTCTGCCTGCATCTTCTCACCAATCTAAAACAGGTGCAAGTCATCCAGATGCCAAAATGCAGGTTTCTTTACAGTAGGGACATATCAATTCACTCCTGTATATGCAGCAGACTTATAGTGTTGGTCATGATGTTGGTGTATTAAAAAGGGCACAGGATTGCGATTCTCCCAACATGTCCATGAGACGTCCAAGAGCCGGAAAATCTCCTGCTTTGGGCTTAAGGCTCTGAGTTTATGCAAGTCCTGTCTACCTGTCTATCAATAGTAAAGTTTTAGTGTTACTAGGGATTGGCCAGAACTTGTTGATGCAATTTATGCCATCAAGCCTTACCCATCCCTTAGTAACACTATGATTGTAGTGTTGATGCATAAATTGCTTCATGAAGCCTCACCCCCATCCCGCATCTATTTCTTCCCTGGAGGAGAGAAACAGACTGTTGGAAACCCTGCAATTTCCTTAATGGAAAATAAACCACACACACACACTTTTGTTTTGCCTTAAGCATTATATTAACCATATATACTGTATATATATATGCAGTAGAATAGAAGGCAATCCATAAGTCTTTTCATGTGGAGTCCCTATTTATCTACTGTATATTTCTTCCTTCCCTAGCAAGTTTATATATTAACATTGTTACACGCCGCCACTTGCCTCTGGTGGCATGTAATAAACTCACCCCTCCAGCCGGTCCCAGCTCTGGTGCAGAGGTCTCCGCTGAGACCATGCGCCGCACCTCCCTCTATACGAGCGCCGCTATTGCTCTCTGCACTGTGTCCTGGCTGTTGCCCGAGACAGTGGCCAATCAGGAGAGGAGGCATGCCTCTCCTTTCCTCAGTGCGTCCCAGCTGTTTCCCAGCAGCCGGTACATTGGCCAATTAGGAGAGGGGGTGTGCCTCTCCATTCTTCATTGCGTCCTGGCTGTTTTCTTAGCAGTAAGGACAAACATCAGTTAGATTGGGGGCATGCTTATGCTGCTTCCTGATTGGGCAGCACCTCTTTAAAGCCAGGTAGCTGCTTCACTACAACTTTTTGCTGGCTGTGCTTTCTTGTCTCTTTCTTGCCTTGTGCTTTTTCTTCTTGATTCTTGAGTGCCCTGTTTCTGGTTAACAGTTGTATTCCCTGTGTCTCCCTTCCTTCCTTTTATCCTTGCCTTTGGTTGCCTGTTAGTGTTCTGGTGTGTTAGCTAGTGTGAGTCCTAGTCCGTCTCTCACCATATGTTTGTCGTTGGGTGAACTTTCACTGGGGGTCTTTCTCTCTCCTGTTCATCTCAGTGTTCTTAACCCCACGCTTAGGAGTTGTCTGCCGGGGGCCGCGACCTGTCAGTGTCCTACTTCCCAGACAGTCCCCACCATCAGGGGCTCCAGTGAACACCAGGCTCTGGTTAGACTCTGCTCCCTGGTGAGCAGTCTCCTAACATACAAATACCCCAAATGGGGGAGAGTAGACTCATCAATTTTCCTTGCTGCGTCTATTCCTCTACCTGCAGCACCCAGGACATATAGACCATAGACGTTAGATCCTTGGGCTCTCATACAATAGTCTACTAGCGCTTGTATAAGTAAGGCCATTGCTTCACTACTCTGCGTCTGTGCTAATGTTTTAAATTAAGTCTTTAATGGAATGGTGTTGTCTGTTTTTTTGTATCCTCATTCTTCCCTCTCTAATTAAATTGTTCTAAATCAATTGTTCTTTAAAAGTTGGTAATGTTTTATCTGTGCTAGTTAAGCCACACACTTCTAGAAGCTGTAATTAATTCCTCCTGCTCAACTGTTTTTCTTACCAATAAATCATTATTTTTACGCAACTTTTTTCCTAGGGTAACAGAATTATATAAAAAAATAAAGGTTTACATTACCTTTTGCACAGCTACACATCTTAATATATAATAAGTCTACCAGCAATTTCCATATGGAAATATCTATCTGTATCTAGGTACTGTTGTTTGTGTATGCTCATTTTTAGGATATATATGTGTCTGATTTACATGAATAAGATATTTACCAAAAGGTGTAATAGTGCACCAGAGGCGTCTAACCAGGGCTGCATTCAGAATTTTTTGACACCCGGGACACACCAGTCAGGCCCCGCCCCATGTGACATCATCAGTGATGTCACATGGGTGGAGCCTTACAGATCATCTAACTGGTGCACAGGGAAATTCTTCCCTGCACATTGGCCCTGAAATGATGGCGGGCCCCCCTCAGCTGCGGGCCCGAGACAGTCATGGCAGAGTGAATAATTAAAATAGCTTTATTAAGCAAACGTATTAAAAAGCACAATGAATAAATATATACATTCACTTTGACATATCATCATAACACCTCTGGTGATTACTGATAACTAGATATCGGATTATATGCACTATCAAAATGCCAAAATATGCATGCAAATATGCACTAAAAAAGGGCAAAATATGCACAAAATATGCACAATCAAAATACTATTTATTATTAGAATTAACGTTTATTTTCACAATATATGGGAAGCAGTACTCACATGTTGATCGATCTGGTATTTTTTTGATGAAGGTATTCGCTTGTCACAAACCTTGCAGAAAATCACAGTGCCATCAGTCGTAAATTGGCCTGGATAATTTTTTTATCCAAGATTCCATTAAAGTCTGGGTATTTTTTTTCACTGGCGGCATTATTTCAACAAAAATATTTTTTTCGTAGATTAACAAACACAGCGAGCAATTGAATGACAAACAATTGAATTGTGTGAAGCAACGAGTGCCGTACTCCCTTCCCCCCACGCGCGCCGCATCCCAACGCTTTCGCCTAGTGCGAGCCAGCAGATCGGGTTCAGTGCACTTGCCGACTGCGTGTGAGGTCACTGGCTTCGGCCCGCCAGCGTTCCCGCGTATTACAACACGCCTAACACATTTAACTACTAAAATAAGCACTGTCAATGAAAAAGTACTAAAATATGCAATAGCTCTATAAAAATAGCGTTTTATGCATTTGCATATGCAAACATGCAAATGCATATAATCCTATGTCTACTGATAGCTTTCCAGTAGGTAATAGATCATTCGTAGATTCGTGCTTCTGGCAAGGTGGACTTACTAATTAAGTTAAAGTTCAAAAAATAATATACAATGTGGAAGCTCAACTGGTTACAAAAAGCGTATCCACGTTTCAAACAAGAAGGAGGTGAAAGCCAATGGTATCTGATAATTACTCAAGGCAACTGGTGTGCCTGTAGGAAAACAATATACCCTGAGACAGAGATCCATGTAAACAAGAGATAAGTGCAACAGGTAGACAATGGCACACTTGAACACTAGCAGCTAAGTGCTGTGTAAGAACTCAGGCACTGCTAGTGAACGTTCAGAGAAAGTGACAGGGCAGAGCGTATTTGTCTATATTAGACTTAAGCTGACCATACACTGGAGCAATTATCAGCCCGATCATCCAATTATCGGGTGATCAGGCAAATAATGGCTCTAGTTCAGTGTTGGCTAACCTGTGGCACTCCAGGTGTTGTGAAACTACAAGTCCCAGCGTGCCTTAACTGCAAAAGCATAGTGGATACCTGACAAAGCATGCTGGGAATTGTAGTTTCACAACCCCTGGAGTGTCACAGGTTAGCCAACACTGTTCTAGTTAGTGGACATGATCAATTTTTAAAGCGCCAGATAAACGCACCAGAAACGCTCTGATGCGATTATTTGGTCTTTTGGTATGTTCAATTTCAATTGGGCTCCAGTGCCCGATAATTTAAGAGAGCCAATCAGTTTACTGAATTGCTCCCTGTTCTTTAAGTGCCTCTCTCTTCTGCTAGAATAATCTGTCCCACAGGAGAGGTGTATAGTGGCGATAACAGGACATTTCCCTGGCAGGAAATCCCCCTGCTGGGATCGACAATCGACCCAGTGTATGGTCAGCTTTAGAAGAAATAAACTCTCTGGTCACACGCTATGAGATAATCAGGCTGTTAATTAGCTACAGTTATTTTCTCAGCAGCTCAGATGATATATCATTTATAGGAATGTGCAAGTAAATGGTAGAACCCGATAGGCTGTTATTGGCAAAAGTTTAACATAATTTAAGCTGGGCATACACTAGGATGATTATCGGTCCCAGCACAGGCCCGATAAAAGGGATGATTTCCGTCTAGGGAAATGTCTCATTATTGGCACCATACACCATACATCTGCTGGGACCGATAATCCTAACAGAAGACGGGGGGTTTCCTGGTGCTGCTGCAGATCTATGTACAAAGCTTCACACAGTGCAGCTTTGGCTGATCCATGTCTGTACTACTCCCTGCATATCTATGTACTATGCTGCTATGACAGCTTTGAAGGTATACTTCAGAGCTGTCACAGCATTATAGTACATAGATATGCAGCAGCAGCTTTGAAGAATAAGGTGCCATTCAGCATTTCTGAATACGTTTACCAGAGTGTTTCTGGTGCATTTATTTAGCGTTTGAAAAATTGATCTTGGCCACTAACTACAGCGATTATTTGTCCCAATTATTCACCCGATTTATTCATTATTTCACCCGATAATTGGGTGTTCGGGCCGATAATCGCTCTAGTGTATGGCTTTAGTAACAAACAAAAGCATGCAAAAGAAGATTGTTAAGGTTTTCAGAAAATGTAAAAGGGGAGTAGAAAGATATCAATGAACATGAACAGGGTATAATTTGTTAGGTATTCTTGTGAGGGACCAAAGTCCCTACAACATATACTATTATAGTATACACATTGGGCCTGATCCAGATTACGCTGGGCAGATGTTGCGTGGCGTAACTACGGAAACGCCCGATCCAGTAGGATCGTCCCTCGTCGTTAGTACGCAAAGTTTAGTGTAGGGAGGCAGGCCGTCCCAGCATAGTTACCCTCGCTTACACCGGCTAAAGTTAGGGTAGCCTTCAGCCGGCGTAAGCAAGGGTAAATACGATGGGGCAGAGGGGAGTGCCACAATGTTACGCTGAGCGTTAGTACGCTCAGCTCTACATCGTAGGTCTGGATCAGGCCCGTTGCATCTAAATTTAAGTTTTGAAGTTTTGTTTCAAAATCGCTGTGGAATATTAATCATTTTCTTCAGACCGTGTATACAGTAGTTCTTACATCTAAAATAATTTCCCTTTCAACTAAAACAATAATCCTGTTCTTTTACTAATTTCAGTAAATACACATAAAACTGGCTGGCAGAGTGCTGATTAAGGAAGTGGACATGATTGTCTTCTCACTTACGTAAATGTAACACATATCGGACCGGATCCTAACCTCACGCTAATTCCGTATCTGCACAAGAGAATTAAGGCTGCTTTCTGGCTGTGTAAATCATGTATAGTCCGAAAGAGAGAGGGGAGTGACAGGGGCGCTCACTCTCCTCTTCCATGCAGACTGCCAGACCTAGTACTTTAGAGAGTGTTTAAGCTGCCACCCAGTTGTTACTTTCACAGTTATGCTGCAGAACCCTTACTAAATCTAACATTTCTAAACAATGTAAACAATCATTTTAAAACAAGGCAGACAAATTATGGGTAAGAAAGCCTATGCAATCTGTAGGAAAATAGCGGTTTGATACATGAAGCTAAGTGTGAAATGTCGCAATGTTTGCAAAATGGGTTGGTTACAAGGTAAAAATACTATGTGGGTTTTTATGATCCAGTCACATAGCACATTAGAGTCAATATTGGAGTCTACATTTGCATTTGTTTAAAAACCATGGGCCTGATACAGACTTAAGGTAGTTTTACGTATGCAAGTGTACCTAATTTACGCACTCCCCCAGCACTCCCCTCTCATGTTCATAACTTAGCTGACTTATGTGTTCAGAACCCTACCTTTTAACTTTTCCTTGCATATCTTTGGTGGTATGTATCGTCTTTGTGTACGTAAGTGCATAACCCAACCCATACTGTACAATTTAAATGCCTCCCTCCGCCCACACTGCGTATAATCGCATTCATTTCATTAGTTCCTATCGTACGGAGTTAGGTACAAGATACGTATGATCATAGTAATGATGTGTAATATCTGCCGCCCACATTCACAGTGTGTTCTCACAGTCTGATTTATGCATGTTTGTAATAGTAAATTTGAAAGGAATAATCTTTATAATAAAGCTAAGTACAAAATTATCTCATTTGCATCCAATTCGACCTCTGACCGACCTCTAGCCCCATCCTGGTTGCCTGATCAGGACAAATGATTTTTAACGTTGCCTGGATCTGACCACCAGTTACATGACCCATAAAGTGTGTTGGCTTCTGCAACATCTTTATCAAATTCTACTTCTGACATCATGCAGCTCCGTCTTTGTGTGTGAGTGACAGTCGATCTGGCGAAGATTGGACAAGTGTGTATGATGATAGGATCTTTTCAGAAGATCATTAGAACAGATGTAGGTTCGAGGTCTGCTGTAAAACTGGGTGTTGTATCTATGAACTTGGTCTGCTGTAGGATTGGTTAAACAGTCTGGTTGGGAGTTGGATCTGTGTGAATATAATACATGTTGTACCATGTATTAGGCAAAATCATTGATTTCCAACTATTTTGTTGGATGTATTTAAAAAGGTGTGCAAAATATCCTGCATTGAAGCACTAATTGAAGTTTTACACCTATACTATGTCACAGGCAATAAATGCATCTTAAAATTAGCAATCTCTGTTCCATTCTTATTTACTGGGCAATCAATAATGTCCTTAAGACCAGGGGTCCTGGTGGTACTTGGACAACTGTCAGTTGGTACTCAGGGAAACTGGACAGGGTTGTCAGGAGGTATGATAACAAATGGCCAAAGACATCATAAGATATCTTTAGGGATAAATGGTTTATTTAATTATATCATAAAATGACTACAAATATATATAAACAACAACAAAACCATGAAAAATATATTTGGTCATTTGTATGTGTCTATATAAGATGCAAAGTGGTACTTGACATGAATCCATAGCGGGCAACTGGTAATCCCCAAAAAAGGTTGAGAACTGCTGCTCTAGACAGTTCTATTCACATGAATCATTTAATGACAAACATTTTTTATCTTGTGTTTAAATTGATACATTTTCTCGCTTTGTGCACAATTGTAACATACATGCAACTTAAAATACACAAGTTTATGTACATAATGAAGACTATAAATAAAATCTGTTGGCATATTTTGTCGGTCTGCAGGAGTGATAATATATTTCAGTTTTGTTTTTTGTCAGTGTTGGTTACACACTGCTATTTAGAGAAAAAATATTCAATAAGGGTAGTTTTATGAATAATAAACTCACCATGCTGTATAAACTCAATGGAATAATCAAAGCGATTGCCCTATAGCCAAAACCGTGTTTTTAAGCAACCAAATACATAATTTTGCTGTTGTGTAATGATCCTTATCTGTGAAAAATGAGCCTCTTTTTAATGGGATGTCAAAGTATTGATGCAAGTGTTTTTGCACAACGGCACTTTGAGAATAAGGCTATGGTTTCATTTGATGCACAAATTGAACAGAAAACAGAGCTGTATAAACTGACTGCTTAAAGCAAACATATTGGCAGCTATGTTGTAGGTTTGAATGTGATAGTCGCTTATTGTAGATTATTCGCTACTTATAATGTCGAAAATATTTAAAATAATAATTTACTTTATTGATTTTTTTTTCAAACTTTAAAAAATGAAACCTTTAAAACTATGTCCAGAAAAAGATTACAATATTACCCAGAAACAGTAACAAGGGACCTGTTTCAGAGACTGAAAATTAGGGGTGTATTCAGAGAACTGTTTTTGCGGCGAGTTGCACGCATATTTATAGGTACGTTTCAACTGCGCATGTGTAGTAACTTTATTTATGTACTTTACGTAGACTATATGCACGTAAGTGCCTCACATACATATATGTTCATCGCACTTGGGGACATACGCATGCATCCCCGTCGCACGGGAAAATTTACATAAAAGTGGGTGGGGCGGCATTTAAATGAATGCATGGAGGCGCGGTTATAAAGAATCACACGGACGGAGGACACATACGCACGCAACTGCTCAAGGAAAGTTACAAGTGGTCTATGGAAGAGGAAGTCACCGACAGTACGGATGAGAGAGGAGAGTGTCATGGGTGTGAGGGGGTTTGGCCTGCACCGGCCGTGCGTATAATTGTGCACTTTTAAAGAAACGGTTGTCTGAATATGCCCCTAAGAGTAAATTTACTCCTGGGCAAAACCATGTTGATTTCAGGGGGAGTTAAATTTCATCTGTTGCGAACAGTATTAGAGTTGAGAGGTGATGTTTCCCAGTCCAAGTCTAAATAACAGTGTGATAGTAAAGCTGGTCAGTATCTGTGTGCAGTAAGCAATTTAAAGATATATCCCTGCATGCAAAGAATACAATTAACTAGATTTCCCCTGAAATCAACATGGTTTTGTCCAGGAGTAACTTTCCTCTCTTATTTTTAATCTTTGAATCAGGTCCAAGGACACAGAATAACCATAAACTATAGCTACAAAAACTAACTCAGGCAGCGGTTCTCAATCTATTTTTGAGGGATTACCAATTACCCACTATGGAATCATGTCAAGTACCCCTTTGCATATCATGTAGACATATCTGACATTTTATCAGAGTTTAGTTGTTGTGTATATATTTTTGTAGTGATGGTAAGGTGCATTTTCTAAATATGCAAATTAGCCCTATAGATATTTCATTATGCCCTCGGCCATCATACTTCCTTACCACTGTACCCAGTTGGCCTTTGTTAACACCTTCCTTGTCAAAGGAAAACTATTTTAATACCAATGGGCCGAATCCAGAACTACGTCCGTCTTCCATAGACGGACGTAGTTCAATAAACAGTAGCTACTGCGCATGCGTAGTAGCTGTTGTACGTAATCTGCGTATCGTTTTGATGCGTAGATTGTGTATATGCGGTCTAAAAGAAATTATATCGAACGATACTCAGATTACGTACAATAGCTACTACGCATGCACAGTAGCTACTGTTTATTGAATCTGGATCTGGCCCTATGCTCTTAATTTTAGATTACAGGGCCCCCCTGACTCAAGTACCCCAGGCCCCCCTGAAGCCTTAATCCGGCCCTGCGGAGGGGTAAGTATTAATAAATACTCCATGCCGTCGGCGCGAGGCACAACGAGCCAGGTTGCTATCATTAGCGCTCAATGCGCTAATGATAGTAAATAGAGCCCATTGTCATTTGTTGTCAGGTGTCATGTGTTGTAGTCCTTGAGTCAGACAGTGTTCCAACTATTGAACCTTCCTGTATGGCTGTAATGTTTGTTAGCAAACTTGTGACCTATTTGGGAGTGATGCAACAGACCAGGCGCAGGGTTATACAAGTGCCCACAGCCGTCATCACCGCACCACCGAAGCTCCCCACCAGGTTACCTGGGATATCATCAGGACCAAAGCATATTTTTTGCACCTGGGCCCACAACTCGCTAGTCCCGTCTCTGCCTCCTTCACACTGCTGCGCCTACTTGTGTGTTTCCTCCATGGAGTGTTTTCTCTGCAGTGATAACACTGGCCTGGGTCACACCAGCATCACTGTGATGGTTATGCAGTCACACAATGACACAGACATATAAGGCCAAGCACTACAGTATGTCTATGACGAGAGCCGGCTACTAATGCAGTGCAGCCACATGGTGTGTCAGGAGTGCTGCGCACTATATGTCTGTGTCGCTGTGTGACTGCACACACATGGTGCATGGTGCCAGGGATCTAAGTGGAAGCTTTGATCCATTCAATAAGAGATGGAGCAATGGCCTTTGGATTTCCCTGGTGGCCCCTATGGAGTTGGCGATTACCC
>WWET01000549.1:161211-176067 GCA_011038615.1 Limnodynastes dumerilii | reverse complement strand
GCAAGATGATTTGGCACAAGGATGAGGGATGAGAGACAAGTTGCATATTTCTGCACCAGTGTCCACCAGTCACTTGTCCCAACACTTCCTGGCATCATAGTTCTAGTACAGAATTGTTAGATGTAGATGGTGATGGTAATGATGCAATCACAAGGAATGAAACATCCTCTGTATGTTTTTTTCTTTGTATGTTCAAGATACTTATATTAAGGAGAGCTAGAAAAGTGGAGAAAAATGAACTATTCCACTGGTATTTAGTGACACAGTACATCATATTATATTACACTATAATGTGTTATATTATATCATGTGTGGTCTCAGGCATTTTAAAATCGTTGTGATGAAATGTATCACCTTCAAGGCAGGCGAATTTCCATTTGACAGATTATTAATATCTTAATGTCGAATCACGTATGAAAAGAACATTGACAATAGTCAAGGTAACATAATAGTTTATCCCGTAAATCAGGAAAAACTATTTTCATAAAACTGCTTTTATTAATGTAAGCATTTCCCTCAAGCATTTAAGCGCATTAATATTTCCTGTAGAATGCAATAACAGTTTCCAGGTTTATTGTAAGTCAGAAATTATAGCAGCAATATGCGTTTTCAGGTCACTGGGACTTAAAGTTCATCCAATAGGGTTTAATAGTTTTCTACATAGATTAAAATGAGTTCTAGTTTTTTGTGTTTATCACATCTCTGTTTATGTGCTCAATATCGTGAATTCAATCTAGTCTAGGTAGCAAGCAGCTAGTTTCCCTAAGGGGCTTCATGCCCCAAACATCTGTAAACACTAGGGGCCAGATTTACTAAAGTCAATATTGTCAAAATCGCCAGTGTTTTCTATTTTTTACTGATGATTTTGAAATCTCAGATTAACTAAAGCTGATTTGGCTATTAAATCGCTAGAGATATTTTTTTTTTCAATGGCTGTTGTTGAGCTATCTCTGGCAATTTTTATTTTTTACGGCCGTCAGAGGGTATATATAGGCAAGGGCGTAACTACCGGGGGTTCAATGGGTTCAGTTGCTGTGGGGCCCAGCAATCACCCCATTGCACCTGTACTAACGTTCCTCCTGCAGGTGCCGGCTGCATGTTAAACAGTGCTGTGGAGTCTGTCTGTGCAGCGCTACAATAGAGGGCCATGGTAACGGACAGTCTATGCAGTGACCCTCTATATCAGCGCTGGGGAGAGAGATTCCACATCACTGTTACACATGCAGCCGGCAGCCAGCAGCAGACAGGACCCTGTGATGTCATCAGCCCATGTGACTCATGCAGTCACGTGATGTACAGAGCTTCCTGTGCTACAGGAGATAGAGGTGAGAGAAAGTTTCTCTTCTTAGCTGATGTGCAGGGTGCTGAGTGTGTGTCATTGTGTTGTGCAGGGTACTGTGTGTGTGTCATTGTGTTGTACAGGGTGCTGAGTGTGTGTGTCATTGTGTTGTGCAGGGTATTGTGTGTGTGTCATTGTGTTGTGCAGGGTCTTGAGTGTGTGTGTCATTGTGTTGTGCAGGGTATTGTGTGTGTGTCATTGTTTTGTGCAGGGTGGTGTGTGTGTGTGTGTCATTGTGTTGTGCATGGTGTTGTGTGTGTCATTGTGTTGTGCAGGGTGTTGTGTGTGTGTGTGGTAACCAGGTACAGGAGGGGCATTTATAAATGGAAGAGGTGAATGAGAACATGAGGACATGGGTATAAACTGGAGGATGGAAGATTAAGAGGAAATGTGCAGAAAAATTGCTTCAGTGAAAGGGTAGTTTATAAGCGGAATAACCTCCCATCTGAGGGGGTAGAGAATAACACATTAAAACTATTTAAACATTATTGGGATACATATTATTCTATATTATATCTCAAACTTAATTGGGGATCAGAGTGTATAGGGTCAGTATGGCCTATGGTAACAACTGGGCTGATGGGAAGGGTCATGTGGCTCTTATCTGCCGTCACTTTCTATGTTACTATGAAAAGCTCAGGGAAAATTCCACCCACTGCATTAGTATGACAGCTTCATAAGCCAATGGGTGTCACTGAAAAGAAAATTCCACCCACTGCATTAGTATGAGAGCTTCATAAGCCAATGGGTGTCACTGAAAAGAAAACTCCACCCACTGCATTAGTATGAGAGCTTCATAAGCCAATGGGTGTCACTGAAAAGAAAACTCCACCCACTGCATTAGTATGAGAGCTTCATAAGCCAATGGGTGTCACTGAAAAGAAAACTCCACCCACTGCATTAGTATGAGAGCTTCATAAGCCAATGGGTGTCACTGAAAAGAAAACTCCGCCCACTGCATTAGTATGAGAGCTTCATAAGCCAATGGGTGTCACTGAAAAGAAAACTCCGCCCACTGGGTTAGCGTGAGAGCAGCTTTAGCCAATGGGTGTGGTTCTCTATGGGGGAGGAAGGAGAAACATAGGTGACAGTTGGGGCAGTTGGAGGGGGGTTTCTGTGGGGTTGGATGCACTGGGGAGCTCTTAAATAATTAATTATGGGGAAGGAAGTAGCGCTGGATGAGCTGCAGAATAGTGGCAGGCTAGGGGTTTCTACTTTCCCTAAGTACACAAGTTATTTGAAAAGAAAATTTTCCTGATACCTTTCTGCGCTCTATAATTTATATACCACTGAATCTATAAAGCAAAGTGTGATCCCCTGCAAAATGCACAGTATGCGATAAATATCTAACTTTTAACTACAGAAATGTCATATAAAACTATAAAATGGAGGACAGATATTTCAAATATAAAATATAAATATGCATGAAACAATATCTAAAAGTTATAAAAAATATGGTATGCAACAATGGGTTAAAAACCTTTTACAATCAGTACTAAAACTAAAGTCACTTTTCAGCAGTATCTGTGCAGGCAGCTAACTGCTACAAAAGTATATGGTATATTCAATCTTCTTGCTGTTCTTGTATCTCTCGGACATGCAAGATAAAGTTAAAGAAGAAACATGGTGTAATATGTTTCATATACATTTATTTATTTCTAACACCCATCACTTAAAATCATCAATAAAATGTCAAGTAATGAAAAAAAGTTCAGCTTTCAACACTACAAAAATTTCCTGCGTACTAGACAAAGTCCAGATCTTTAGGATGGTATTTCTTGGTTCCTGTGGGAATGGCCCGGGTTTCCACCCCCTCAGGTGATCGTGGCAATGTCCGATAGTTAGGTCCTCGGTGTCGACTGATAGAAATGGCTCCACTTACGCGTTTCGAACCCTCCGGGGTTCTTTTTCAAAGTGATCACTGGATACTGCTGAAAAGTGACTGAAAAAGTGCCTGAAAAGTCAAAAGTGGCTGAAAAGTCAGATATTCATTGCATATTGCACTTTTTGCAGGGGATCACACCTTGCGTTATAGATTTAGTGTTATACAAGTATAGAGCGCAGAAAGGTGTCAGGAATTTTTTCCTTTTAAATTACCTGTGTACTTAGGGGAAGTAGAAACCCCTAGCCTGCCACCATTCTGCAGCTCATTCAGCGCTAGTTCCTTCTCCACAATCACTTACATGCCAATATGCTGTGCTTTAGTAAGCAACAGACACTATAGCTGACAATGAGGCTTCCCGGACTCAGGCTATTTAAAGTCCAACCCACCAATTAGCTGCAGAACTCAGGCAGACCTACTTGATTATTTATCAGCTGAGGGAAACCAGACACATGCAACCCAGACAAGGAAAGTCACAAGCTGCTAGGATTTCCCCTGTAGTATGTAACATACTTATCCATCCTGAACAACCCATCCTCACACATAGGGCCAGATCCAGACCTACAGGCGCCTTACTGGCACCCGAGGTCATTGCGGCCGTTCTCGGAGCGGGGAGTCACGCCCCTGCACTTCCCGCTCACTTTAGTAAATCTGGATACTTAGATGTCCAGATTCCTACCTTAACTTTTACGATCACGTATGTGGCCTTACACCCGCATAACTGATTGCAACGTGG
Organism: Limnodynastes dumerilii; assembly: GCA_011038615.1. NCBI lineage: Eukaryota > Metazoa > Chordata > Amphibia > Anura > Limnodynastidae > Limnodynastes > Limnodynastes dumerilii. The sequence continues at coordinate 172,110 of WWET01000549.1, read as the reverse complement.
CTCCCCCCCGCCCCGTACCCTCATTAGCATGTCTATCTCCGCCTTCACGGCAGACCCTGACAAAATGGCAGATTCACCATCTGGCTTCTATCTTTAAATGGAAGCTAAATATTCCAATAGAATCCCTTCATCAATAATAATATAATAAACAGTAAATGTTATTATTATAGTAACAGATTATTAATAATCCAAACAACCCTGAATTGCCACAGTTTGGTTCCCCCATTAATATTAAATTCTGTGATTACTTCTAGTACAGATTTGCCTGTTTGAGCATGTTCCCGCGGCTCCTATATACCGTATATTACATAGTTTTATCACAAAGCTGGAGATCAGGATGACAGGTGCTGTAAGCAGAAGAAATGGCAGATTTAGATGCATTGGAGATCAATATGGTTACTGCATGGAGACAAGGCCGCTTTAATCCAGTGTTTGGCTTTAGGCTTAATTTACGTTGGTGGTCTCCCGACACCTATAAAATACATGGGCATTAACTGTAACCTCTTCAAGAATAAACATGGTTGACATCACCATGATAAAATCAATAAGATGTTGTACTGTTTTCTCTGGTAGAAACGCTGAATATCAAATTCCGCCCAAGCTCATTTTCAGTGTATTGGGTTTCTATTCAGTTTCTCCATTGTTTGAAATGAAACTAGCTATCTTTAAATTATGACTTCAAAAAATATTTCTGTTAATGGAGAACATACTGTAACTTTCATTTTCAAGTGAATGATGTTTCTGCAATAAAGTTACCTTACTATAAATATGTAAAATGATATTGTATTGGAGGTGAAAATAAAAGTTCCGTTGTTAGTACTAAGACATCTGGAGAGATTTAGGACCGTATTCACAGATCCGTTTTCACGTGTTTGTGTGCGTATTTGCGTAGTTGCGTGCGTATTTTTAGGCATGGTTTAACTGCACATGTGTAGTAACTCTATTTACGTTAGTTACATAGAATATACACACGTAAGTGCTTTAGGCAGGTACATGTGAATCGCACTTTGGGACATACATACGTATGGGCGGGGTAAAAATACGTACTTGAAAATTAACATGAAAGTGGGTGGGTGAGGCATTTAAATGAACGCTTGAAGGTGTGGCTATAAAGAATTGCATGCCGGTAGACATATGCGCACATAAGTACCATCCGCATCTCTAAAACGAGGACAACGATGAGGCACTAAGACTCGGAACAAGAGCAAAAATAAGTAAATAGAACCAGAAGGTATCTTTAATATTAGTACCTTCCAACTCACCAATGCCCACATTTCCCTTTTAAACAAATGACTAAAATTTGCCCCCAGTAGCTCCATTGACAAATTTTCTACATGTCTTGACGTTTATAAATTTTCCTGTAAACTCACTCTGAAAAAGTTATTTTTTACCCCACAGCCATCCACAGACACACCCCCTACCCCTACTCCCACAGATGATAGTAGTGTTTCAGAATACACTCACCTTAATTTTAGACACAAATCCACATTCTTTCCAGCTCATCTGAAAGGTCCCTTCATAGAAACCTTCATCAAGATGGTAGAAACCGATATTCAGCATCTCTCCCCTTTCAAACCCAACCAAACCAAACACAATTTGATGAGAGCTGAACAGCTAGCCTTGAAAGACCTGCAAAAAAGAGAAGAAATAATAGTCAAGCAAGCCGACAAAGGAGGAGGCATAGTCATTTTTTAACAAAGATGACTACCTCCTCGAGGCCAATAGACTTCTGAATGATGAACAAACTTATGAAGTACTTCAATCCAACCCGGGATGGTATATCAGACAAAAAATGCAGGCATTACTTAAAGAAGCACAAAATGAAAAGATACTCTCCACCAAAGAATACAACTTTCTCCTAGTCCAAAATCCCAAACTGCCTGTTTTCTATTATCTACCAAAGATACATAAATCTCTACAAAACCCACCAGGCCGACCTATTGTCTCAGGCATTGACTCTCTTACTTTGCATCTTTCGATCACTATTTATAGCCTGTAGTGACCATACAGAAGAGCTACTTGAAAGATACCACACATATGTTGCAAATCCTAAGGGACACAGTCTGGGAAAACAACTACATTTTTTGACATGTGATATTACATCCTTGTACACAGTCATAGATCATGACATAGGTTGTGAAGCCATCTTAAACATCCTAACCTCAGAATCAGACCTTCATCTAAAGGAGACTGAATTCCTGATCAATTCCATCAAATTCATTTTACATCATAACTACTTTTGGTTTAACAATACAATCTACAGACAAATACAAGGGACCGCAATGGGTATGAAATTTGCACCAGGGTATGCAAATTTCTTCATAGCCCAATGGGAAAACCTCCATATCTGGAGCAAATAACCCCTTCGAAAAAGATATCCTTACCTGGAACAGATATATCGATGATGTCTTCTGTATCTGGAAAGGTACCCCAGAAGATCTTGCCCTTTTCATTGAACACATCAACAGAAATTACCTTAACTTGAAGTTCACAGCTAACACTAGTGCCAAAAATCAGAATTTTTGGACCTGGAAGTATACATCTAGGATCAGACCATAAAGACTAAGAATGGCTTGGGAATATCCCCAAAAGCCAATTTATGCAAATGAAAAGAAACTGAACTGATGACCACTGCTTCCAGGTCCAAGCAAACTCACTGCGTGACAAATTTATTGAAAGAAAGTATAATGCCAAAGAAGTTGACAAACACCTTACTTATGCTAAAAACCTTGATAAGGAATTCTAGAGGAGCAAAGATACAACACAGCAACGAGCCATTGATTAAACAAGATTCATCACAAAATACAGCAGCCAGGCACTGGCACTATTGAAAGATGAAAAATTAAAAAACTCCTTCCACCCAAACCCAACATCATCTTTAAAAAGGCCGATAATTTGCAGAATAAACTTGTCCTAAGTGCTCTCAAAATTCATCCCACACAACCAAACACTTGGCTTAACGACAACCAACCCGGTTTTTATCACCGTCTAAACTGCATTAGCTGCAGAACTTGCCTCTGTAATTCCACTAAAAGCATTCAAACTTTTAAATCCAACCACTATGACCGTGAGTTCAGAATCAAAGAAAAAAATCACCTGCAACACAGAGGGAGTGGTCTACTTATTGCAATGCCCCTGTGGGTTCCAGTAGGTGGGAAGGACCAAGAGGACCTTCAAACTCAGAATTGCTGAACACGTACGGAACATCAAAAACAAATTGAAAACCCACAGTGTCCCTCTGCATTTCCTCAACTTCCATGATTGCAACCCAGCCTTCCTGTCTTTCATCGGAATCAAAAGAGTACCAAAGTCCTCTAGAGGAGGGGATACACCTCCATTATCTCTAAGGAAGAAACCAAGTGGATATTCCTACTTGGCACACTTTCCCCAAAGGGGTTAAACATTGATTTTGACCTAGCCACTTTCCTGTAAGGACCTCTTCTCTGTGCATCAGCCCCTACAATTTTAGCATTTAGATTATATTTCATTTTTTTCATTTTTATTTTATTTTACTTTATCTTACTCCTACTGTATTTATGCTTCTTTTCTTACTTTAATTTTTAATTATTTTATTTATTTATTTTCTTATTTTTTTCACATTTTTTATAACTTTTTTCACATATTTTTCATTTTCATCATTTGTTTTTTTATTTTTTAAATTTGTTCTATTATTTTCATAATTTCATCATTTTTAAATTTTTTAAATTATTACATTTTTCATTTAATAAAAAAAAATTTCATCTTTTTAAAAAAAAATTCATAATTTTTTTTCATTATATATATATATATATATATATATTTTTTTTTTTTTTCATAGTTTTCACAATTCTCATTTGCCCTCTGTATTTACAAAAACTTGTCCACTGTTATTCACTGTATGCTTATTATAGCAGGTTCCTCTGCATGGCATTATCCATCACCACGGTTACCCTGTCAACAGCTGGCAATTTGCATATGCATTAACCCCAGCCTTATATTCCCATCTTTTGCACGGTTCCCGTTCCTTGCACTACTCATTGCTGTGTATACTACCTGTTGCCTGTCCTGCCAAAAATCCCTCCACGTCTCCCTGAAGAAGCCCAATTCGGGTGAAACGCGTAGGAACGTACATTCACCACCACCTCATGAACTTTGGACCGATCCTGCTTTAACATCTGTCTCCAAGGATCCAGCTCTGCATCTAGCACTACATTCCCTGCAGCCAGGAGCGACACCCAGGAGAAAAAGCAACGTGTACTTAGTCGAGGTCTGTGGAATCCTCGGGTACGGGAGAGCTCCCGTTGCCGCAACTGAAACCCCTTACCGGTAAGGTCCCTTTACTTATACTGTGGTGCGGTTTACATTAGGACGGTGCGCATATGAACAGCGTTTTAATAGGCAAGGTAACTTAACCTCTCTGCTTATAGCCACATCGAAACTACCACATTGTGGCGTTATCCCTGTGACTTTCTACCAACTGCAGTACACTGTATCGAACACTGTATCATATGGTATATTTTTGCTACAATATTGACACCATCCAAAGGGAAGGTTAAAGACTCTCCTCCCTGTCATTTGAATTACACTGTGCTATTATAGTTCACAGTGATTCTGCTGTGAAAACGGAACGTTCAATACCAGACTGTCTTTCCAATACTATATATGCTTCATTGCTTCTTTCAATTTTATCTTACTTTGTGACATTAAAGATAACCTTTTACCATACCATTACCCTCTCTTGCCCATATTACTGAGAATTGTCTATTCAACCGGCACACAACACATTCTCTCCTTATTTAATATTAAAAAACAAGACAGACATTCAGGGCAGAGATGGACAGCATAGTACATAATAAAATACAGTACAGACATACAGGGCAGGGATGGACAGCATAGTACATAATAAAATACAGTACAGACATACAGGGCAGGGATGGACAGCATAGTACATAATAAAATACAAACATAACATACAGGGTAGAGATGAACAGCATAGTACATAATAATATACAATACAGACATACAGGGCAGGGATGGACGGCATAGTACATAATAAAATACAGTACAGACATACAGGGTAGAGATGAACAGCATAGTACATAATAAAATACAATCTAAATATAAAAATATCACAAAAATACAATAAAGTTACGCAAGCACAGAATGCGAGGTGTCAAGCTTAGTAGATCAGGGAGGAGGGGATAGAGTGCAGTGAGAGGTTGAGTAGGAGCCACCAGGTGGGGATGGAGTAAAAGGGTAGCAGAGCAAATCTTCCACAAGTCTGTCCCCCTGCCTATCATTAAAGCAATTCCTATTTGGGAATTACTAGCTACTAGGGTTTGGCGGTACTTGATGACATAAGGACACAATTGTCATAAATCACATAATTAAGCCTAATTCTTCCCTCTAAGATTTCCCAAAGATAAGACATAGAAAGATGGAAAACCTGTTTTAAAGAATATTTGAGATGAATGATAGCTAGAATTGCTTGATTGCTACAGGCAACACATCCTCTTTTCCTTTTTAGCATCTTCAGTAAATCTACCCTCTGGGTTTGTTTGGCCTGATCAACAAACCTATACAATCAGGACATAGAAAGCTTTAGAAAAACCCTGTGTTGTAGCAGGGGGTTTAGATATAACACATAAAAGGCAGGAATCTTACATTAATATTCCACTGTGTTTGTTTTCAATATGCCATGGCTGTATATTTTATTAATATTTGATTGATGTGTTTAATATGTGATTAATATGCTGTGGACAGATGAAGTTGATTTTACTTCAGTGAACAGTGAACCGTAGCTAATGAGAAGTGAAGAATCTGTTTGACAGATTTCTGATTAGTTTAGCTGTAAATAGTTTACCTGTGAACCTGTTATATGGATCTTCCATTAGTTTAGCTGTAAACAGCTCTGAGTATTCAAGTAAACTGCAATAGCATTGTATATCATCATGTGCTGCTATTTACTGTTCTGTGCAATGCTCAGTCTGTATTTTATATACTTTATATCTTGAATATGTAACTGCTATTTAAGGAAAACGTGATGGTTTTGAAGTCTGATTAAAAACTGGATTATTAAATGGTTCTCAGCTACTCCTGTATGGGCCTAAAATACACTCACTTTCATCATCCAATTTTCTAACATATAAAAGAGGTTTTTGCTAGCACACAATAAAACAATGTTTCATCTAAGAAAAGCGGTGAAGGCTAATTTAGGAGTTTAATTAGAGTTCTAAATATGGAAATGCATTTTTGTTTCCAAGAAAATGAATGGAGCATCATATTGCTATTGTACATGTGTAAGATGGTCTCCAATAACTGATAATCAATGCAGTTTCTATATAGTAGCATTGGGCCGGATCTAGACCCCCTGCACACTTTAGGTGCGTGCGGGGGTCCGTACTTACGCTCCCATAGTGGGGAGTGTCCATCCCCTGCACACCCTGCTGTCGGTAGTAAATCTGGACAATTACGTGTCCAGATTCCTACTTTAACTTTTACGACTAGTTCTGCGGGCGTACGGCCATCGTAAAACAAAGGGTCAGCTCCTTCTGCGTAAGTACTGACACGTAACTTTGTTATATACATTAGTACTTACGCTATCGGAACATCTGGCACACGCATGCGCAGATGTTTCAAAACAGGGGACTTACGCAAATGACTTATGTGAGTCCACTGTCGTACTTAGGTCAGGATCTGGCCCATTGATCAGAATTGTTTTTAACACGTTATAAGCACTGGCAATGAAAAACAATTTATATGGCAAATGTACAGTAGTTGCCAAATACCAACCAACATTTCACATCCACGAATTAGACAGGGGACATGGTGTGTCATAGGGCCGTGTTCTCAGATACGTTTTCCCGCAGAGTTGCATGCGTACTTTTAGGTATGTTTTAAGTGCACATGCGTAGTAACTTTATTTACGCATGATATATGCACTTAGGCACGGCACAGGCATGTGAATCGCACTTGGGGACATGTATATGGATGGGCGTCGTAGAAATACGTACTTGAAAATTTACATGAAAGTGGGTGGGGGGAGCCATTTAAATAAACGCATGTGGGCGCGACTATCAGGAATCGCATGCACGGAAGACATATACACTCATAAGTACACACGTAATGAACAGAGTGGTCTATGCAGTGTAAATCTACGATAGCACGGCCGTGAGAGGGGAGTGTCATGGGTGTTGTTGGGTGGTGGCTTGCTATTTGCGTGCGTATATTTGCGGTCAGGAGAAAAGAAGCATCTCTGAATACGGCCCATATTGCCTAAATGGGGCATGGTCACACCCAGAAAACATAGGATAGGCTGCCCCTTTAGCCCCTCCCTTCCTTATCCTAACCCTCCCTTTCTATTAGCCTAACCTTAACCCTCCATGTCCCTCAACCTAACCCTAACCTTCCATGTCTTGCAACCTAACTCTAACTTTCCCCTTCCAATAAGGCTGTCCCTGCAGGCCACCACAGCCAATCCCCTTTTCTCCCCCAGTGTTGGGGAAAGAACATTTCTCTACTAGGCATGGGTACATTCATAAAGTAGGGCCTTTTGCTATAAGTACCAATTCCGCACCAGAAAGTGCATCTCATGTTGATTGATAATTATTCTTATTCTAATCAATATTTACACCAGAAAGTATTTAAATCTTGGGAATTCCCAGGGGATAAAAAGTAATAGTAGGAGAGAGAGTCAATCACAAATGAAGAATAAGATAATATTGTGTATTGTTCTCTTACTGCATGTTCAGTGCTAATTATGTTTTAAAGTTACTGTAACAATACACCCATTAATGCATGTCAGAAAGGAGCTATCGACATTTCTTCCAGCAGCACCACTGGATCAAATGTATTTATCTGACCCTCTGACCTTATTTTGCCCAGCACAGGAATATTGGCAAACAATAGTGATCTTTCCACGGGATCTTTCAAGTCTTTAGTTTGCCCTTGAGTTCACCTTGGAGAAGAGAGATAAAAGTTTTGTGGTGTTTTTTTTAACTTTTACGTAGAAACAGCCTTTACTTGCTAGATACCATTAGTCATTATAAATAGAATTAATATGAAACAAAAAGAATGAGAATCAAAGTCATGTAAGTTATGCAATTGAACATACTGCATTTATTATGATGGTAAATATTCCAGCAATCTGTCCATAGAATGGTGCACCAAAGATCTGTTTTATTTTTGCTTAGATGAATACACGGTACATTGTTTATTCCTTTCAGAATTATGTATATAAATCACAGAACAAATATTTTAGCTTCTGAATTTCATTTTGCCATCAGTACAGAAATAGACTGACTTTTTTTCCCAGGAGGTAGAATAATATCCGGATATTTCTTAGATGTATGGAATATGATAGTATGGTTCATTTTACGCTACTAACCTTTAACAGCACACGCCTATGGGGAGCGTTAAACAAGTTACGGCTATGTATGGAAGCTTAGTTGTGATATATTTAGGGGAATTGCGTTATTCCCCAGAGAGATAGGCACATCCGAGGTATGAAAACGGCAGTGGTTCACAACTTAAGACATAAATAATGCACTTTGAGCACTAAATACATCCACTCCATACTGCAAAATGACTTGTACTCACAATGCTCTATCCACTGAAATGCACATTTGCAAATATAATTGGGTATGAATTAAGTGGGTGGGAGATTCATTTGTTTGCATATATGTGAATCTGGTGCAAAGTAAGAGAGCCCCTCCCCCCTTTCATTATAGTAGAACAGTGCAGCTTTTAATCAGAAAATGTGAGAAATATCTGATTTCTATGTTGAGTAATTCCATGATGAGACTGGAATCTCGTCATTGGACTAGATGTCTGTGTGGCTTATGTATACACGGAGCTCTGTAAAGAAGCACAGAGGAAGGGAGTGCACGCCCCTCCTTATTTCGGAGTTCTGGACATTTACAATATGTGCCTAGAGCCCTACCTTAACTTACCCGCACAGATTTGTGTTCTGCTTCTCCCCATCAGGCCTTTAGGACTGTATTCACACCTAAGAAGCAGACGCTAGCCTCTGTGCAAGACCGCACGGAGTGTTTTCAGTAGAAAGAGGCGGCGTAGTGCCACCACGGGATGTGATTAGGTAGAAGTGGGAGGGGGAGGGAGGCGGAGAAAGGCAATGTCTGTGCCGACATTGCACGGAGAGATAAGGTAGCCCAATGGCACTCATAAGGGAGAGGGATAGGGACAGGACCATGATCTCAGAATACGGTCATTAATTAGCATATCTAACCCTGCTTGTGTATATCCGGCGTGCGGATATTAAGTGCCTGCCCCTTTTACGGAAGTTCTGTGCAGAACTTTGTTCCGTATGGAAGAACTTACGACACGTAACATCTGACGTGTGCATGCGCCAATGTTACATGTCAATGGGAGTTACACAAATAACTTACGTAAGTGTCCTTACGACCCTAATTTCTGAATGAGGGCCATTGTCTTTACATGCTCTGAAATACTGATTTCTCCAAGAACATATTCAGGATACTTATATTAAGTAATGAGAGAGCGTGTGCATTTCATATTGCCAGACAGTGCATGTGAGAAAGACAGAGCTGGAAGGGGAAGTGCTTCTGCCGTATGCGTATGGAGGGTTGAAGGTGCAGGTGTACAGTTAGAGATGGATGGATTAGAGATCAGACCTTATGTACAATCCATATATCTGCTCCGCCTCCATTTTACATGGGGACACTTCAAAATGTTGGGGCCAGATCCTGAGCTACGTACGCTAACGTATTTACACCAGCCGGTGACATAAAAACACTGTTTTGTATGCACTGCGCATGTGCGTGGCAGCCTCGTATCAACAGCGTATTTACGAACGAAGGGGCGTGACATCCATACGACACCCGTAATTACGCTTCGGAGGCGGGGTGAGGCATTTAAATCGTTCAGTATGGGCGTGCTTAGACACTTACGTACGTGAAGCCTTTAGGTACGTCAGAATGCTTTGAAAAGTTAAGGTAGGGTTTGGGAAGCGTAAAACGGGCAAAGTACGTACGAGCGAGGGGAGTGCCTGAGGGGAGTGCATAGATAATACGCTACACGATGAAACGTAACAAGCACTTAGGTCTGGATCTGGCCCGTGGAGCATAACTCTCTATGAGTGAGGTGTGTTCATCTTTCTGTTTTCACAGTCTAGATTTGCCCATCCTGGCAGTGCAACAAGGGTTTTGTCAGTTTTACCCCCACACTTGCATCTATTTTTCCATCCCTCTCATACTCTGGATCAACTTTGTTTATAATCCATCCTCTATTGAAAAACAAATATTGAAGTACCCACATTTGATGGGTTCGCGTCTATGCACAAGCCCCTTAGCATCATGAACCTAGAAATAATTTGACAGAGTGCACAATTAAGGGGATAAGAATTGAATTTGAAATTTGTTGGAAATGAGGATTTTTATTAATTCACTATGTGATGCCCGGGTGGTAAGGGCTACAGGTTCTTGTATGAAAATATAGGTAAGTATCCTTTTACAGTGATTTGTGGTTCAGTGAAGCAGAGTGTGGAAATAATTCGACTCCAGGACAACTGTTTTGAGTTTAAAGAATTTGGTTTACTCAAATTTACGTATTATGAATTTGCAGAAAACTTGTTTTAACGCTGTTATTACAGAAATGCGGATAACAATATTTGGTAATACAGTCATATTTCTCTTACAACAAATTCAATATCTTGAAATTCACCATACAAACTAATTATAATTATTAATGTAAATAGAAATTTTTACTAACTAATGGTTTGATTCAACCTTTCTTCTTCAATGTAACAAATGTTCAGATTCAAGTTAAAAATAACAATTTTCTAAGTAATTATAACCATAGAACAGTTACACATAAATTATGGCAACATTTATCCCCAATTTTACAAATAACAATATGCAGTTCAACCTATACCTTTTTTAA
>WWET01000549.1:130800-147356 GCA_011038615.1 Limnodynastes dumerilii | reverse complement strand
GAATTTAATTTTTTATTAAACTTTTTAGTGTCAGCAATACAAACATTTCAGCAGAAACATAATGTACATATACTACCAGGGAATAAAGAGAATAAAATAAACAGTGCACTATCATGAATTAAAACTATATAGTCAGGTACATTCTCACCAAATTAAACAGATTGACATAGCAGCATCAGTTCAAAAAGTCACAGGACAACAAGGGCTAAATACAAGGACAAAGCTTATACCCTCCCCAGTTTAGCTATACAGTTATTATCGTTATGAAATCAGGCACTCTCTTCCAGGGAGCTTCCATAATGGGAAGTTCAGCCAGTCATCCCACACTCTATGAAATTTCTGAAGAGTTCCTCTACTTTCATAGAGAAATTGCTCATGAGTCAGAGATGTGTTCACTAGCCGGATCCAATCACCAACCAACGCAGGGGCAGAGGCGCACCAGGTCCTTGCAATGCAGACCCTAGCCCACATACACAGATACTTAACATATGTTTGCCTATACAGAGTAAAGTGATTCTCCAATCCCAAACCAAATAGACACCACCTAGGATCACTGCTCGGGAGAACCACCCCCGTGCCTTCTATGCTTTTAAGGACAGTGTTTGTTTTAATAACAGATCAGTCCTTTCTAATAAAAAAAATTGTAGCATTGCAAAAATTATCTTTTGTTATATCACCAATTTTATTTTATTATTGTAAGACAAAGTGCTATGAATAGACTGATGTGTCTTAGCAGAAGTCGAGGTGTTTCTTGTAGTATGTGGAATTCAAACCTTTTTTTTTTAGTACTGAACAGGTTTCTGATCCAGAGCCTGGATAACACAGCAAGATAAGCACTTGCAGAGAGCACTTTACACCCGCTTGCAGAGAGCTGCCTGCCACGTTCAAAGCAAGAACTAGTCTTTTACAACAGATGTTAGGGAAGATTGTCATCCTAGATGTGAGTGCTCTTCAATCTCCTACAAGCCAGGCAAGTGCTAGTATATAAGTATTTATAAATCATTTTCATTAAATATCAATAAATAGATGCTGTCCGGGGAGTCCTGGTTAGCATGAGGTAAGTTATCATGTTGATGCATCATCATATTCCTTGCCCCACTATGACTAGAGCCATGATAAAGTGTTCTCAAATAAGGCAGGCAAGATACAGGAGGCTGACCTGATTTCCAGATACCCTTATTGTGTGGGTTGAGGCTAGGGACTCTTCTGGATATTTTATGAGAATTGGCAAATAGTTTGATATGAGTCAAGTATCTATGTTTCTGACACCATGCAGACAGGAGGTAGAGAGGAGGCAGTAGGCGGAAGAGTGGTTCATAACTGGGAAATACAAAAGGGGTATATGGACATTAGTAACTAAGGGCCTGCTCCAGAGCTACGCTGGGCCGCTCTCCGTCCGTAAGCGTAGCTCTGGTGCACTCAACCGACACTCCCCCTGTGGCCGGCGTAATTACCCACTGTTAAGCCGACTGAAGGCTACCTTAACTTAAGGCCCTAACCCAACCCTCTCTTCCTAATTTCCCTCCCTCCCCCCACCTACCTAGGGGCTGCACGCCACTTTGTCCGATCCAGGGCTCCTTGAAAAAGTGATTACGCCAGGCAACATCTGCCCGGTGCATGCGCAGAACAGCAGAAATGTCATTCTTATGCATACGGCCGCCGTACCTACGGCGGCGCCAAAGGTCTGGATCAGCGCCTAAGTATTTAGTACTTAGTAAAATTAGTATACTGGGACACTAAGGGCCAGATTTACTAAGCTGCGGGTTTGGAAAAGTGGAGATGTTGCCCATAGCAACCAATCAGATTCTAGCTCTCACTTTCTTATTACATACTAGAGAATGTCAGCCAGAACCTAACTGGTTGCTATGGGCAACATCTCCACTTTTCCAAACCAGGAGCTAAGTAAATCTGGCCCTAAATGTGTTTTGTCCATAATAAAATACTACCATTGTGTATGTTGGTAGACATACAAAATAAAGTATGTGATAAAATAATAAAAGAAGAAGCAGTTTTGCTGCTAATGCTAATGTTTTGCCCCTTTGAGAGCAGAAATGGACACCAAGAGCTAGATTTACTAAACTGCGGGAAAGGGAAAATGGATATGTTACCCATAGCAACTAATCAGATTCAAGCTCTCACTTTCCTATTACCGTATTTCCCACACCGGCCATCATAATCCTCTATGTAATAAGATGCAAGTATTTCCCCATGTACAAGACACACCCCTGTATAAGACGCACCTTAATTTTGGGGTCCCAAAATTAAAAGTGCATCTTGTACATGGGGAAAGCTCCCCTCTCCCCTTTGAGGTTTTCTTACCTTTCAGGATCATCCAGCGAGCGGAACCGCAGCCAGAATATGACGTCCTGTGGTGGCTGAGACTGGGAAATGAAGTCCTGCGGTCACAGGCTGTAACCGCGGGACTTCATTTTCCAGTCTCGGCCACTGCGGGACTTCATATTCTTACTGCAGTCCCGCTTGCTGGATGATCTGAAAGGTAACAAAATTTTAAGGGGAGAGGGAGTTTTAACCCTATTTTAACATCCAGACGCAGTCTGACTCCAGACCAGCGGCGCTGGTCTGGAGTCAAACTGCGGCTGGATGTTAAAATGGTAACCCATGGATGTTAAAATGGTAATCCCCCTGTATAAGACGCACCCTGTTTTTGGACACCAGATTTTTCCGAAAAAAGGTGTGTCTTATACATGGGGAAATACGGTACATACTAAAGAATGTCATCTAGAATCTGATTGGTTGCTATGGGCAACCTCTCCAGTTCTCCTTTTCTACAGTTTAGTAAATCTAGCCCCAGGTGGTAAAAACACTCGGCAGCACCGGCACTCAAATGATACAGTTTGTTTCCACATAGAATATGGTTTATGTTTCCATTATGCTTCAGATTTCCATGACAATACAACCTGCATGAAATCAATTTGTCTTTATATCTTAGTAATTGACAGTGTCTGAGTACACCACCAGGTTGCCTATGAATTATTCCAAGGACTGACGCACCATATAATTTTTTTTTTAATATTCTTCCTTTTAATGAAATTATTTGATGAAAAACAAAAAGGACACATTCATTACGGAAATTCTTGTTCCCATATTTATATTGGCCTGGATGAGTGTTTTTGTTCTATTGAATTAGAAAGCTGTCATTTATATACATATATATCTGGAGGATTATTTTAAATGCTGTCACCACATTTGAAGTCACGCTATTGTTAGAGGAACTGTAACATTTTTTAACTGCACAAAAAAGTCTGCCCTGTCTGGTAATTGATATTTCTCTATTTCAGTGGACTCATGTAGAGATAGAACCACTGCCATGAAATGGACTTGTACAGGTAGATGGCCTTGTGACTTATTTCACTGGAACATAACTGTGAAATGGCATATTGGCTTTGGAGTGTTTGCAGAGCATTTAAAATGTGGCATTTATATTCTGTTGCAGCAATTTGAAATCCTCAACATATGCTCATTAATCAATTCACAAAACTTAGACAGCAAGTTATTCATCCAGTGGAGCTGGCTTTAGTGAGAATATTAGAATTGCTGCCAGAATGACAGAGTAAAGAGTCAGTTTAATGTACAACCTTTTTTCACTTGTATGGAGTGAAAAATCTAAGGAAAGTTTACAAAGTATGTGATCATTTCCACGAGCAGTACAGATGCATGCTATATTAGCAAAGTTTAATCAAAAATAATACTCTCTTTCCTATGGATCTCAGCTCCCAATAGCAGAGATAGGCATTGCTGTACCTCTTCCTCACTGCAGATTATGGCCCTGATTCAGAGATTGAAAATAAGAACTTAAAGTTACACCTGGGCTAAACCATGTTGATTTCAGGGGAGTCAAATTTCATTTGTTGCAACAGTATTATAGTTAAAAGTAAGGGAAGGGGGGGCCCATGTGCAAATCCAGCACACGGGCCCCCTTACTTCTTAAAACGCCCCTGAGGGGAGGGGATGTATTTTAGTTGCATGATCTAAGGGTTAGGCTACTGGGGGGATGGATGGGAGAAGGGGAGACTTAGCGTTAGGCTACAGGGAGGGGATGGAGCCTAGAAGGGGAGACTTAGGGTTAGGCTGAGGGGAAGGGAGACTTAGAGTTAGGCTGCGTGGGTGAGTCTTAGGGTTAGGCTGCAGGAAAGGGAGACTTAGGGTTAAGTTGCGGTGGGGGAGGAAGTTTCTTTTGAGACTTTTGACACTTCTTTTGTTCACAAGAGATTGGATTCAGAACTCTGACGCTCCGGGCCCAGGCAGCGGAGGTCTGTTAGCGAAATGCTGTGCAATCCTAAATCCTGTGCGTGTGATGAGAAACCACTCCCCTTGCACACATGGCACTTCCAATTGCAGGACACTACCTTAAAATTTACACACCAGCCCCATTATGTACAGTCTGTATTGCTGTAGTACCTGCAGGATTCTGTATTCTAGAGTCTGTATTGCTGTAGTACCTGCAGGATTCTGTATTCTAGAGTCTGTATTGCTGTTGCACTCTACATGCTTTCTGTTGTGTTGTGTTCTGGTATGCACAGCACTAACCTTCCAATGTATGAGGTGTGCGTTCCCCGGCGACAGTCACCTGCCAACACTTACTTTAATAAAGAAACACAGAGACTTGCATGGGATCTAACTCAATTTTATTAATAACCCTTCTCGCTAATAATTTGTAAGCTATCAACTGACCTAATCGGGTCATAAGTTAACCTTACATTTAAGAAATTTGATGGGGGCCAAGAAAATCAGGTTAATAAATAAATCACAATGAACAATAAAAATTTGCAAATGAGAAATAACAAACATTTGTACATAAGTGATTATAAACATATGAACATTTTACCCCAAACAACAACCATTAAATCGCTTATAAACCATCTTCGGCCCGACACCTATTCTAAGTGTCAATATGGACAGTCCGCAAGGACACGCCTGCCAGCCTCAGGTAAACATATTCCCAACAACCATAGGTCAAAGACAATTACCTTTTGTAATATCTTACCAGACCTAGCGAAGAAATAAAAACGCATACCAACTGTTAGTCCTGCTTTCCGCCATGCAAGCCTAAACTTAGCCCAAACCCACATGTCTAAATAAAAAGGGGGAAGGGGATGGGTGGGAGAAATCCAAGGAAGAAGGAGGTAGACCCCCGGGCAAACAGTCTTTTAAAGGCCTGGACGTCAGCTAAAATGGACCAATTCAGGACCAATGCCTAACCAAAACAAGGTGAGTGTCACCGCCCAGCCCACACTTCCACACAGGGAGTTTAATTGGTTCCAGTTAAATAAATTAACTTTCATCTTCTCATCTTGCTGTTATATTGTACTTGCTTTCTACCTTGTTCTGTTTATACAGTGAACACCAATACCAGTACCAGTTACCCACTATGGAATCAGGTCACGTAGCACTTTGCAGATCTTGCAGATAACTGCTGTATATATTTTTTTTCTTTTTCATATTTTCTGCATAATCCATTTAGCCCATTTAGCTGAGGGCTGCCAGCTACTTGGGTCTCAGGGACCCTAATTAGCATAACAGATTCCCATGTTATAGACCGAGGCCGTTGTGATTGTTGGGTGACTACCCCCGTAACCTATGCGAGGCAGACGCCCTATAGTCCATAGAGCACTGTGCATCACAGTCTTGCTTGATAATAATATATTATTTGACCTCATATTCACACATGCACATTTGTGGAGTGGTCTTGGTTTTGATTGCACAGCTGGTGTCTTGTAAACTGTGCATGTGTTTCACAGTGAACTCTGCCAAATGAGTACTTTTTAAATGTTTTTATTGATAGATAGGGGAAGTACCCGCCGTTGCCCAGGTTTAAATCTTCAAGTTATTAAGTTGCCAGTGAGCTGGTTGTATTGGTTCTAGAAAAATAAATGACCATTCAGCTGCGCTATACCTGCTGCAATTTGGATCCTGAAGAGTCCACCTCCTCATATGACACGAGAAAAACAAAAAGGAACCAAAATACTGCGCTGGTAAACTAAATGTAACTCTAAAACTAACTCTAAAGATTAACTCTAAAAAAATATATATTGGTATACAGGTTGATAAAGTGAAATAAATAGAAAATCTTAATGGTGTATGTCCAGAAAGTCTTTTGCTCTGCTTTCAATGGTGTCCACCAATTTCATCCCAAATCCCCTCTTGAATTATCTCAGAGAGATGGTAAGAAAAAACACGTTAAAAAATTATGAATCATTCTATATAGGTTCAATTTAGTGTATCATAAGCAACATGGTGTATATTCACAATTTGGAGTTTATTTTATGGTATATGTCCCATTTTAATTTTAGGTCTATTTAATATGTTTATAGACCTCTTCATTTATTTAGGTCACTATGGCTTCTTGTAGTTATAGTAATTTTAAGAGTTAGTTTTAGAGTTACATTTTGTTTACCAGCGCACTATTTTGGTTCCTTTTTGGTTGTATTGGTTGTCAACATTGTAAAAATAATTAGCAGCTTAGCAGCTCTCCAACACACCCATGATGTGGCTGCCCAGTGGGGTTTTTGGTATTTTTGGGTGTAGCCAGTAGCCCTAGCCCCCAGGTTTCATTTAAAATACTGAAATCGGGACAAAAACAGCCCTGTATCTGTTCTACCCATATTCCACCTTCACCCGAACCGATTTGTTTAAACCACACCCTTTTTTCCATAAGCTCCACCCCTTTGATGCTCACAAATTGGGACTGCTAAGTGGTATGCTAAATATGTTTTGGGATTTTAAAATTAACCACTCCATTAGGCTTCTCAAGCCAATTGTCACCTCTCTCTGTGAAGCTTTCACCCAAATCCAGTCGAAGGACCAGAACAGGCTCCCCAGGTCAATGTTCCGTCCAGTGTACACCAACAGAAGTTCTGACGGTTACTCTAACCCCCCTAAAACCTGACAAGGATCCAACTGGATTACATTGCATTCTTTTCATCCCAGTCATTGCATGGATATCCTAATGCATAACCGGACAGACAGACAAAGAGACCAATGGATTTTATATATAAGATTGATTGTTGTAATCTGTGATATGGTATTTTTATTTAACTCCAAAACATTGACCCATAACACTGCATGTAGTGATGAGTGGGTCAACTACCAATAGATAAAATTAATATTTGATGCTAATTTGGTGAAAGTTGAAGGCTTAGGACAATCATCCCTGATTTTAAAATCGGTTGCAATGCCCAGTTAAAAAGTCTGATTTCCAAAATAGGGACATTCGAAGTTCCTTTTCGGATTTTCCTATTTCGAATACCCCTTTAGCTTAGAAATATTTTTTCACAATGGGTAAGTATGCCGAATGGCATACTCACCCATTCCATTTCAGAAACGCTGCCATCGCCGATACCGCAGGACCCGGACCACAGGAAAGGTGAGTAACCTCTCTAGGGTTAGGGTCAGGCTGCGGGGAAGGGGGGGTTAGGGTCAGGCTGCAGGGGAGGGAGGATTAGGGTCAGGCTGCAGGGGAGGGAGGGCTAGGGTTAGGCTACAGGGGAGGGAGGGAGGGGAGGGCTAGGGTTTGAATTAGGAAAACAGTTGGGGTAGTTTTTTGCCTTAGTTCGGTGCTCCATGGATCGATTGCTATATCTCATCGAGGCATATGCAATCGAAATCTCAGCCAGTTCGAAACTGGCTGGAAGAAAACGTCCCTATCGAAATAGGGCCGTTCTGTCCGGGGACCCTCACCCTATTAAAATATCTAGTTAGTATCTACAGACCACCACTGTATAATTTCCCCGTGTGTATAAAATCACATTTACTATAATTTTACCTCTAAAATATCAATCACTATGCTGGGTGAATGTATGCTTTGAATATTTACAATGCAATTAATTTTGTTACCATAATTATAAAGAAACTTCACTGAAATATTAGTTGCCCCAATTAGTAAATCTTCTTGTCTAGCAAAGTTAACCCCATCTCCTGTAATTACAGCTGAAGAAGCATGAGAGCCGCCTGGAATGTAAAACCTGCACAGCAGTCAAAAGCAAACTCCCTTTGAAAGCAGCATTAAATTGAATTAGATGCCACTTTTAGACCACCTTTTACTGTGACAACTCTTGTATCTCCCTTGGAGTCTCTATCTCTCTATTTTAATATGTGTAGTTTATCCAGCTTTAAATTGCTTATTTTTTTCTTTTCTTTTATTTGTTTATGCTGACTTCTATTCAATCCATACAGCTTCAGCAGTCTTTCAGTTCTTTTAGCCTGTCCGTGAGCTGTTTGTCAGTTCAATAATACATTGTTTCTCTGCATTGAGACATTTTGTTTAGTTTACACCGCTTGATGCTGCTCCCTCCTGTAAGCAATCAAAAACTGAAACCAGCTATTACCTACAACAAATGACAGTGAATATACTGCATAATATGCTAATGATGAAGAACCTCACTACTGCTTAAGCCTCAAAGAAATAAAAACCCATAAAATAGTATGGGATGGTTATAATTGAGAAATAGATCAAGACATGAAGGGCTATAAAGAAGGTTCTATAATACAGCAACCTGTATGACACCCATGCTGCTGAACAGGCTGTTCATGGGCTACATGAATGCCGTAAAAAGAGAAATAAATTGGTATTTTACTAAAGTGCTTTATCAGTAAGTCATTTTCAAATAAGTGCAGAAGATAACCTACTGGAACATGTGAATTAGACTTATAAATATGGATTTAAATCTGCCATCTCTCGCAGCCTATGGCCTGATGCTGATCTAGGGGAAAAGTTAAAAGCAGCAAGTTCATAATCTGCAGAGGGGCAACATTAGGAGGGGAGGGGGGAATCTCCTCAATTGTATAAGGGTGTCCAGCATTAACTTAATGCACGGTTGCAGTCTCCGGTCCGATGGCCTGCTTTGCGAAATAGAGACAGCCGAAAGTTCCTTATAGGGGACCATTTTAGGATTTTTTTTTATGAATGGGTGAGTGTGCCGATCGGCATACTCGCCCATTCATTTTTGCAGACCCGCCGGGTGACAGCTACGGAGAGGGGAGTAACCTCTCTGGGGCAGTTTAGTATTAGGGGGGTTAGGGTTAGGTGCTTAGGAAGGGAGGGTTAGGGTTTGGACCATAGAAGGAGAGGGTTAGGGTCAGGCTGCGGGGAAGGGAGGGTTAGGGTCAGGCTGCAGGGTAAAGAAAGGGGAGGGTTAGGGTTAGAATTAGGGGAAAGGTTGGGGTTAGTTTAGCCACTCACCTTTCGGAGCACAGTGTACACATAAGAGCACATAAGCAATCAATATCCCAACCAGTTTGAAACTGGCTGGGAGATAACGTCCCTATTTGTGGGGACCCACACCCCTTAATGTATTAGCCAGTGCAAAAAATATATATTAAGTGCCCATCTTAACGGTATCTATTAGCAACTCAGTTGGGAGAAAATGTGTGCAAAAACCCTGGTGAGCTGCAGGGGAAGGCAGATGTAAACCGTGTCAACAGAATGAAGTTTAGAAATGATGTTTCCAAGCTCAGCTCAAAATCAGGGTTGCCAAACTCTCTAGGAATATCTGGAAAACTCCCTGGAGAGCCGGCAAATCTCCCGCAAATCCTGACCTGTCAGTCTCTTTTGTGAATCTGTAGAGTTACTAGGGATGGGCAGAACTTGATGACATCATCAAGCCCTGCAGGTGTGGGTCCCCGGAAAAACGGCCCTATTTCAATGAGGCATAGCAATCGATCCACGGACCATGGAACGCGGTGCTTTGAAAGGTAAGACTGTAAACTACCCCAACCCTTCCCCTAATTCTAACCCTAACCCTCCCCTTCCATTACCCTAACCCTAACCCTCCCTTCCCTGCAGCCTGACCCTAACCCACCATCTCCCGCAGCCTAACCCTAACCCTCCCTCTCCTGTAGCCTGACCCCTGAAACACTAGGGATTGCAGTAGTGACTGACAGGGGCTGGGGCTTAATGACGTGATTTGCATAAATCACGTTGTTAAGCCCCGCCCCCATACCGGAATCTACCCTTTCACATCTCCTGGAGGGAAGAAATAAAAAGTAGGCAAACCTGCTCTAAATTGCTGTGTAAAGTCTTCAGTATTTGTGTGCTAGAAGCCAAATTGAAACCTTTAATCAGTTTTCTCTCCTTGTGTTGCAATAGATTGGCACAAATCAGAGTGCACGCTCTATATATGTGGCCAAATCATCGTTTGACTTCATGCAATCCAAAGGACAAAATAATGGTACCTCTGGATAGCTATTACAAACAGTGTGCAATGTACGCATGCAAAGCAGTTAAGCTCAATGCAGCTCCGTGACCATTATACATTGTGCAAGTGCAGGGTAGTGCACTGTATTGTACACTGGAGTTTGATGTTATGTATATTGTGAGCGCTTCTGTCACTATGTGAATTCACTAAAACAATTGCAAAGAATGAATTTAAAAAAAAATACCTACAAATGCTACAGCAGTGATTTTATAATTATTGGATTGCATTTGAAGTATGAAATTCTAATGCAAGGATCTGAAGAGTCAGCGCCCTGGGCTTAGACATAATAAAACAATGGACAAGAGTAATGATGCATTATTAGGGGAATTACTCAAGAGACTTCTGTAAGTCCCTGTAACGAGTAACATCGGCACATGCACGCTGGATGTTATGTGACATAAGGGCTTCCCTACTGAGTGGAAATGGCTCACCGTTTAGATCCGCATGCTGAAACCCCGCCACACAGGTGGGCTTAGGGGTAGTAAAGAAGGGCGGGGAGAGACACAGATCTGTGCAGTAAAGTTAAGGTAGGTTTTTGGACACAAGTGTCTTGAACTCCGTAAGAGAAGGAGAGTGCCAGAGTATTCCCCTCCTCCATACATTATTACAGAGCTCCGTGTATGCAAGCCTCACAGACATCTGAATCAGGGTCAATGTATTAAAGTACCGGTATATCTCAACATACACAATGTTGTATCAATAATAGAAACAATCCTTTTCTTTGACACATCAAAACTGGCAATGCACTGGTTTAAAATAAAACCGCTAATTTATTTATTCATTAACAGGTTTTTATATAGCACTATCAGATTACATAGCACTTTACAGAGAATATTGCACATTCACATCCCTAACACACACACATGCACACACACATACACGCACACATACACATAAAAACACAAACACATACAAACACATACAAACACATACACACACATACACATACACACACAAACACATACACACACACACATACACACACACACACATACACACACATACACACATACACATACACACACAAACACATACACACACAAACACATACACACACACACATACACGCACACATACACATAAAAACACAAACACATACACACACATACACACATACACAAACACATACACACAAACACATACATACACACACATAAATATACACACACACACATACACAAACACACACACACACATACACAAACACATATACACACACACATTAAAGTTAATTTAGTCAGCAGCCAATGAACCTACCAGCATATTTTTGGCGTGTGGGAGGAAACCAGAGCACCCGGAAGAAACATAGAAACTTTAGCATCCATGAAAGTCTCCAGTAAAATGTGTCACTGTTATTTGTTTAGTTGCTCAGTTCTATTACTAAAGGTTCTGTAAAGTTATCCGGTAAAGCACTAACTCACCGGCTTAGATGATGTTTAGAATCATCTAAGACGTATTAGTGATCCTTTACTTGCTGTAATACAGTGCTGACCCTTTGATTGCGGAAGCATGGTGTCTGGTACAGGCTGCGCATGCCCCAGCAGATGTTACGCAACGGAACTCAGTTTCGTACACTAGGAGATCCATCCGATGGTGCGTTCCTCAAAATCCTTATGTCTAATCCTCATAAGGAGGGAGTGAGATAGGCATGCAGCATGCAGATGAGCGTGAGGGGCCGGCAGTAGGCACTTCTGCATGGATCTGTGTAAACACACACAGAGGTCTGGATCAGGTCCAGTGCCTGTAACTATGGTATCTCTGCAAACACTTATCCCCTCATGGATATGCCTTGGTGTCTCTAGGCAAAAGTTTTATTTTGGAAACACAAAAGGGACAAAACGTTGCTTCCTATTACACTATTAACAGTTTGGAAAGACGCAACAAAAATGGAACAACATAAACAAGTCAGCACTGTATTACAGCAATTAAAGAATCACCTAATACATCTTCAAAGACTAAACAAGTTTGTATAGTGCAAAATCACACAGAGACACACTGGGCCTGATTCAGTTAGCCGCAAATGACGGTAAAAAGCTTGCGATTCACTTTTTTCCGTCATATACGGTATGAAAAATAAGTACATTTTTATGCGCACCTCTATGGGGCACTTAAAAACGTCCCCAAAAAACAAGCGGAATTAGCTTTGCACCACAAAGAACGCGGACGCGGGTGTGGGTCCCTGCAAAGAAAATCTGAATTGCGAACTGGCTGGGATTTCGATTGCATATGCCTCGAAGCGGAGATGCGGCGGAAGTACGGCGGAGGGATATCACACATTACTAAAGTGAATGGGTGAATTATGCCAAATGAATCAACCCCCTTATATTTGCTCCTATAAAAGTATTGAGTCCTCTGTATCTTATTTTACATACCTTATGTACTTTATGTTTATGTACCTGTGCCAAACAGCTGATGTGCGGTATCTAGCTGGCTTCCTAAAAACACATCAGCTGCTTATAAAGATAGTACAAATAGAATGTTAGCATAAGGGAATTTAGTGCATATCTGTTGTATCAGCAGATTATGGTATCATACTTAATCATCTTGTTATACGTGATGTATGATTTATTTGTGTGCATCTGACCCAGTTTCTTAGTAATAAGCAATCCATCTATTAGTTGGATTAGTAAGAACATTATAAGAAACCTATTTTTCAGCAGAGCAGTAGTTTCATAATACAGTGAGCATCGTACATTTGTGGGTATGTTTACAATTTTCTTATTATGATGATGTCTATATCATTTGTAGTTGTAGTCTCTCTTAGCCTATCAAGACTTCTTTGGTGAGGGATGTTATATCTCTTAGGATCGGATCCAGACCACTGTATGCCAGCCAAATCCCGCAGGCTGCTTGCAGATGCCATGCCAGATGTTCTGCAACAGATCTCCAGGCATACGGAACTTAGTTGCCTAGGGCTGGATCCAGACTTAAAAAGGAGCTTGAAATTAAGAGAGGAACGTAACATTTGGAGGGAGCATGCGCCCTTCAGTCAATGTATCCCACTTAGGCACTTTGCGTGCGTAAGTGGACTAATGAATTTAGGTCTGGATCTTAAAAAAATTAATAATAATACAGAAGGGCAAGTTCCA
Organism: Limnodynastes dumerilii; assembly: GCA_011038615.1. Lineage (NCBI taxonomy): Eukaryota > Metazoa > Chordata > Amphibia > Anura > Limnodynastidae > Limnodynastes > Limnodynastes dumerilii. The sequence goes on along the minus strand of WWET01000549.1, from coordinate 134,053 downwards.
AAATGGTAGCCCCCTCAGTATAGGCAATCCTGCTTTCATTGTACTTAATGGGTTTATAGACAAAAAAAAAGATCCTATGGTGCTAATTCCAAGCAGCAGCTGTATATAGCTCCCATAAAGAAACAGCAAATGTATAATAAGTAGAGTGCTATAAAAAATGATATATAAATATAGGTACTTGGTTTTGATGAAAGAAAAAACTGAATTCCAAAATATTTAAAAGTTAAAATGACACTAACAATAAACTGTGTCACATTCCAAAAGCACATAAATATTGGTTTATCTGAAATTCTTATATAGCGATGTCAAGCATGAATACCTCTCTTGGGAAATTAGAATATTAATAACAATTCTAGACCGAGGGAGCTATTAGTAGTTCAGTTCAGTATCTGTAAATATACTTGTATCGCCTCGCCTTTCATTCAAAGAGCGAAAAATAGAGAAAAATAGTAAAATGAATAACAGGCAAATATATATCAGCCTCTGCCCCTTTACTATATAGAGAATATTATTTTATTTCCTTATTTTTTAAGCAGTTTTTCTGTCTTTTTAGGTGAAAATTTAATAGTTCTTGGAGATTGGCTCCAATTAGATGTAGATCCAGGTTCACTAAATGTTGTGCGTCCCATAATTCATTTGGTTTGGTTCCAGAAGTTTGCTTCCACTGAGATCGGAACATCGTCTGCAACAGCAGTGTAGTTCCGTTAGCAGATCACAGAGCAATTCTAAGGTTTGAACATACGAGGGGAGACCACACCCTTTGCACATACAGGGATCTGAATGCAGGACCCTGCCTTAAATGGACCCCGCAAATGGAAAATAGGGCTGAGAATCATAAGGGCTTACTGTACGATTAGAACATGTCCCCCTTCCCATCATGCGTACAAGCTGTGCACATGATGGGTTAGATCCAGACCTAAGCACGCTAGCGATATTACGCCAGCCGCTGATGTAAAATCGCCTATTTGTATGTACTGCGCATGTCACGCCACGTAACTCTGAATGTAGTACCATCAGCGTAACTACAAAGGGGCGTGTCATCCATATGACACCCGGAAATACGCTTTTTAGGCAGAGGAAGCCATTTAAATCATACAGTATGGGCCGGGTTAGGCCGTTACGTACGTGAATCCATTACGTACGTCAGTACTTATGCTTTAAAAAGGTAAGGTAAGGTTTGGGAAACGTAAAACGACCAAAGTACATACGAGCGAGGGGAGTGCCTAGGGGAGTGCATAGAAAATACGCTAGCGTAAATACGCTCCGCTGGTGAAACGTAAGAAGCGCTTCTGGTCTGGATCTGCCCCGATATGTTGTCCCGTCAGAAGCCCTACCTGCAGATACGTGCTAAGAGCTTTAAGCTGTACTGAAATGAGAGACATTTCCGAATTCTGCATCGGGTCCTGTGTACGCAGTGTAATAGGCATAACTCATACTCTTTAGCTACACATTAATACAATCCTCATGTCATATTTTCTGGCAAAGTAAAAAAAAAATGATTTGCACATTATAAAAAAAAGTATGTTTTATTTAAAATATTTCACAGTTTTTTAAACCAACCATTTTGATGTAATTATTTATAGTTATGAAAACTGCTTCCTAAGCATGTTGTTGGTAATCACAGAGTGCTGGTGTTGGCAGGCATCCAAGCACACGGAATTATATTTAGCTGGTTAGAAATTTAGCAGGTGTTTATATATATTACCTTTTCCTGTCTGCAAATCTTACCTAATGCATCTGTCTATGACAAAGACATAACGTGCTTAAAACACAGCAGTAAACATCTGTAATGGAGGATGATATTTATGCACATTTAACCCTTCTTTATTTCTATTTTCTGTTATAAATTCATACTTATGTAATGTGTTTAAGTTGCTTTAAAGCAGATTATAAAACCAGCAAATTAAGTTATTATAATGGACCGTGTTCTGAAATGAGATCCTTCAGAATTTGCTATTTAGGGACTACAGACCTGATTCACACTCAAGAATTCTTATGATTTTAGGTGCGTATATTTAAGAACAGATGCACTGAGCATGCTTAGTAACTTTTCTATGCTATTAACGTAGGACTTAAGAACGCAAATTCCGTACTTATACACTAAGGGCCTGATCCAGACCTACGCCGATGCGCTGTGCTTACTAAAGCACAACTTATACACAAGAATGGGAGTTCCATGAATAAGTACCTAGGCAGATACGCAGATTTGGGTGGAGAGAGGCATTTAAATGAGCAAATGAAGGTGTGGTTATGCAGTTAAGTTCCTAAGTACTATCCCTACACATTCAAATGCGATCTATGGCCCTCGTAAGTCACATAAGAACCTGAAAACCGAGGGCGTGCTGAGGGAGTTTCATTGCTATTATTTGCGTATATTTAGGAACCTATCCCGTTCTTAAGTGTGAATCAGGTCCTACCTTACATTTTCCAACGTAACTAAAAAAAAACCACTTAAAAAAAGAGCCTAACCTGTACATTAAATTAAAGGGAATGTTTACTTGTGAACTAAGCCAATCCCCTCTATTGGAAGGTGCTGAAAGTGTGCTTCCTCTTAAGTCTAGTTTGGGTCAGTATGTGTTCTAATCAGGTGCATGGGAATGCATGAGAACGGGGGAGAAATCACACTTCTATATCTGGTTTTTGATCATTGTAAAACAAGATTGCATCTAGGGATTAGCAGCTGAGTTCCGTTAGCTGATACTAAGGTTCCATACATGCGAGGGGGGACCACCCTTCTAGCACGTGTAGATTTCCGTACTCAGAATCCTACCTTAAATGTTACCCACCGGCCCCCAGGAAAAATGGCTCCTGTGCATAACTGAGAAATGTGCGTTAGGGCTTATCCGAGCCCTTATTGTACGAATTTAATACAGCTTCCTCACACCATGCGTATACACCGTACACATTGCTGGTCGCCATGGCGATCCAGCAAGGATGTCTAGTACCGAGGATCCAGGTGTGTGCTGGAAGCATGTACTGCATTGTAATGCGGATGATTCCATGTGCATAGTGTGGAAAATCCCCATTCTGGGTCTGGTCCTAGAATTTCATTTGTATCAAATTGATGTTATTCTTTATATGTAGAAAAAATACTTTGTCTAGGAATCATCCTCTCTCATACTGTCTGCAGCGTATGACATTTGCTATACATGCAATTCAACACAGTTCTTCCCAGGTGTAAATTTCCACCTGTTTTCCAAACTCTGGATCTGGTACATAATTAATGTTTTATTGCAGAGATTATTTATTATTT
>WWET01000549.1:118871-130418 GCA_011038615.1 Limnodynastes dumerilii | reverse complement strand
ATAGCAAAATATGTTAAAAGTTAATAAAGAATAATAAATGTTACTTGTCCAAATTGTTAATATAGAAATATAAGTCAACATCCCAGGTTGTGGTTTTATAGTTAGAGCATGGGGGGGACAGGGGCTTAAAATATCCACCTGTGCTGTTGATTGATGCAACTGATGTCAAACTAGTTGGCTGGTGGATAACTGGGTGAATAGTCGTATAGATATTGGGGCTGATTTAGAGTTGCACTTCCACCTTTTTTTAGGTGCAAGTTTAGACCTGAGCAATACCATGTAGAACTGCAAGGGGAGGCACATCTAAATTGTGAAAGCAGAATTAGAATTAAGAGGTAAAGTTTCTTAGCTCAACTCTATTTTATAGAATAAACATAAAGCTATGCGGTATTTAAGTTCTATGTGTAAAAGTAAAGTATTTCCCCTGCATGCAAAAGATTTGAAATGAATTAACACCCCTTACTTTGAAAAATGCTTTAGCCGAGCTGGGCTGGACTCTTGTTTCCAGAATCCTGTGTGTTCCACAAGATCTAATCAAAAAAGCAAATGGTTAAAATAAAAATCCTTATATCACAATATAAAACTCAACTAGCTGTCTCCTTAGCAAATATTTGCATGTATGTTATAACAAGCAAGGGCATGGTAACTAAATATATGTAAGGATATGTAGATAACAGCGCTTATCCTACATCTATTGGTTACTGAAGTGAGGTGCATTCAGCCATATTAGCATATAGATTTAAGACGTGAACAAATATTGATCACTGAATCCTTTAGTAGAAATTTCATGGAACACACTTAACATAGAAATTAAGGGTAGAAGATCCACACGGCCCATCCAGTCCTGCCATATGTATAGTTAAAACTATACTGATTCAACTTTTCCATCAATTTAGTGTAATATACATTCGGCACATTTTTATTGCAATTAAATTCTGCTTTACTGTTATGAATCCATTCCCCTTCCCCCCTGTTCATGAGTGATGACATCTTCTGAAACCTTCATGATATTTCTGCTCAGCCACCTGCAGTAGCTCCTCTGTTAATCCTAACACGTCTAATGGTATAGAGTAAGCACAGAGTATATTCATCTTTATAGCGCACTTACTCAAGTGTTGATGCTGTGGTCTACTTGGCTGTACAGTCACACTCTACTGGTACTGCTGAACACTTTGTATAAATGATGTACTATCGTCTTACAGGACCAAAGGATACAAGGAAAGTCCCAAAAATATGCTAGGAGTTAACTGATCAAATGTTATAGTTTTCTAAAATTCAACTATCTTAGTTTAGTATCCCCTAAACCAATAAAAAATTACTGTGTAGTTATTTTTTTTTTTTTTTTTTTAAGTATCTGATAATGTTTTTTTATATTCTAACTCTTATCTTCTCTTTCTGCAGCACCGGTAGAAGAAGAGTCTGTGTTTACAGGTAAGATAAGATAAAGTCTCCATGTGTGCCATTATTCTCCTGCTATAAGTTGTGTCTAAAGTCTCAGCCATCTAGTTACAGTAGTAAAAAAGGCAAAGCCTCTATAAAGACTACAGATGCCAAACAAAAACACAAAAAAATAATATAGCAAACAAGTGCCTTAGATCTGTTTTCATTAGTGGGCAGAATACTTGATGACGTCACATAGGGGCCAGGGCCCGGCAGATACTCTTTAGCAGCCTGCATGTTGGCAATATCCTAGCACCGATACCTGCTGCTACAGAGCTAGGTAAGTATCGGCGGGCCCCCTTCAGGTCCATGCCCAGGGCAGTAGTCCTGGCTGTCCCCCCTTAATGGCGGCCTTGAATACAGGACACATTATTAAGCTTGGCAATAAGAAGGTTACCCATGGAACACTTCTAGAGCCTGATGAGGAAGTTGAGGTTAATGTTGGAAATAGTGGATTCTAATTTCTGCAAGATTATTTCCTCTACCTTCGTTACTCAGTCATTCATTTATAATACAGTAATGGGATCTGCACAGAGATGTCAGCTCTCTATTGCTGCTTAAATATTGCCATCTGAAAATATATCTTTCTTACAGTAATAACAGACTTTATATCGAGTGTAACCAAATACCTCTTATTTACATGATATTTGTACCTTAGCTTTCATGTCATTGGAATGGGTGGAATTAGATTTTGTCCATGTTTCCTTTAATATAATATTATATAATATAGTGTAGTTATAATAAAAAGGTTGTATCATAACAAAGCAATTAATCAGTTATTCCTTATCCCAAGAATGAATAACGATGGATTACACACCTGTATCCTTTCTACTATTTGGCAGTAGCTGTGTCCAATACAGTCATGCTGTGCTATATGGGAAGAGGAGACATGTCTTATCTTAACACGAAATTAGCCATTGATTACAGATTGCCTTTTCTTAAACATCCGTCTCCTTTAGCTTTAAATAAAACAGAGGGTAAAAATATAAATAGTTACAAATTTTAAAGTGAATAGCCATAATTATTTGTATTGTGAATATTTTTTTAATGTGTCATTATGTTTTATTTATGCTTAATCTCACATTTGATACACTATAGGCTCACTCTAAATTAACGTCCCACTATCTATCAAATCACATAAAGTCAGCCACTGAGATCATGGGTATAAAAGGACTAAATGGTAAGCAGTAATATCAGTTAAATAACTATATAATACTCCATAATACTCCAATAGGTGCTCTCACACTCATAAGCAACATATATAACATGTACATATTTTTATATGTTTAAGTAAGAAAATCAGACCCATCCGTTAGCTACTGTTAAACAATAGCACTCATTTTGTTAGGGTAAAATTCATACCTGCACAAAACAAATATGCCAAGTTTCTGGCATTCATAAAACGTAAGACCAGAGTTGTCAAATTTCTTTTTCTTTCCCCCCGGGAGATCTTGGAGAGAAGAGATAAGTGCCAGCATGGGGGCTTGGCTTAATGACACTATTTATGCAAATCACATCATGAAGCCATGCCCTCCTGTCCATCTGTGCTACTAGGCCAAGTGTTACTAGGTTTGGGGGCGAGGCTTAATGATGCAAAATGACATCATCAAATCCTCTCCAATCCCTAGTAACCCTAGAATTCAGAGTATTGATAGATGGGGGGGGGGCTCTATGCTCTCCAGGGGAGTGTGGGTCCCCATAGCAAACAGCCCTATTTTGAAAAGGATATCGATTGCTTACCTTGATGAGGGAACATGGTGCTCCGAAAGGTAAGATATCCCCAACCCGCTCCCTAACACTAAGTCCCTCCCCCGTAGCCTAACCCCCCCCAATGGCCTAACCCGCAAACAGCCCTATTTTGAAAAGGATATCGATTGCTTACCTTGATGAGGCAACATGGTGCTCCGAAAGGTAAGATATCCCCAACCCGCTCCCTAACACTAAGTCCCTCCCCCATAGCCTAACCCCCCCCAACGGCCTAACCCTAAGTTCCTCCCGCAGCCTAACCCTAAGTCTCACCCCATGCAGCCTAACCCTAAGTCTCACCCCACGCAGCCTAACCCTAAGTCCCGAGTGGCGGCGCTTCCGAAAGTGAAGCGACGCCACGGATTCACCCATTCATGAAAAAAAAAAATTCTGAGAGGGCTCGTATTCAAAATAGGAACAGCCGAAAAACAGCTTTCGGCTGTCCCTAATTCGCAATGCGAGCCTTCACAGTGGGAACTCGCAAAGCTCCAGGCATACCGGGAGAAATGTCTGAATTTTGGGATTCTCACATAGGTGAGAATGCAAGGGTATCTTACCCAGTACCCTGGTAAAGATGAACTGATCAGCAATATACGCAGAGACTGAGATTTCAGCCATATCAACAGATTAGTCTCTCATCATCTTCTTCACTGATTTGGGGTAGGACAGGGCAAAGGAGAGAAGTGAGAGCGAGCAGGCCGATAAGCAAAATGCAGACCGGCAACCACTAGTGGGCAAAAAATAGAATGCACCTCATTTATAGGAAAACACAGATTTTTCTGAGCTGAGTGGTTGAGTCTTTCCCTCAGGATGAGCCTGGACCACAGTACTGGCAGTCCTCCCCTAATGGCTCCCCTGGCTTACACACACATCTCATCATGATTTTGCCAAGGCACACATTTGTATTTTCTGGCTGAATGTGCTTCTAAATCTAAATGAGACTTTTTTATCCATAAAACAGATGTCAGTATTTTGGACTTGTATCCAAATTAGTGACAACTTCAACACTTTGACTTGATGAAATAACTAGAGTATGTCGTCTATTTGGCTGTGTATAACTGATCTTTTTAAGACAGCGTGTAATTAACACCCTTACATTGCAAACTCTAAAACAATATTTGTACTTGGTAAGCGTTGCCTTTCTGAATTATCTTTGCAATGTTTTCTTTTATTTCAATACACTTAAAGCATAAATGTCACTCTGAACAAATAACTGTTTTCAAAGCAGCATGGAGTTAATTTTATATGTAAATTTGTGCCTTGGTTGATCTGTCCAAAGCAAAGAAAGAAAAAAATTGCCTACTGCTTTATAGGAAAACTAATAATGTATTGATACTGCTTATTTATTCAATCCAATTTAGTTTTCTGTCTCTGCTTGTATGAAATTTAAACAATGCCCCAAGCTGTGTGTGTCTGTATTGTGACACAATACGAGTCATGAAAATAGCTTTTATAGATTGTAATGTTCTTTTTTTAAACCAAATAGGAACACGTTACAATAAATTAACTTTTTTTTGTCAAAAAAATAAGTCAAAGTTTTTAGCCTTGTCAGTCTACTTAATAAGTTTGCACACACTTGTCTGATATTAAATTTGTCAGTATGTTTGAGTTTCTAAGAGATAGGTGCACTGACAAGGGACCCTAGTTATTATTTTATTATTATCACTTCTTTATAAGGCGCCAAAAGATGTCCACAGAGCCATACAAAGAACAACAAAATACAGAACAGACATACAGTGCAGGGATGGACAGTATGGAACTATATAAAATACAATACAAAAATAAAAATATAAAAATAAAATAAAGTGAAGTGAGCACAGACAATAAGGTAAAATATGAGGTATCAAGCTTAAACAGAGTAGGCTTGCACAGGTCAGAAATAAGAGATAGAGCATAGTGAAAGGTAAGGAGCGTGAGTGAGAGGGAGTCACAAGCTGGAGAGTAGGTAAAGGGTAACAGAAGGGGACAAGAGGGTACAAATCGGAAGGGGGATAACACTAGGATTAAGGGCTCTGCTGTTAGTGAGCTAACAGACTAAGTGGGAGGAATGGACTAACAGAAGACAACAGTAGAGGGGGAGGAAATGGACTGTTGGTGTGAGTGGTGGTGGGTGGAAGGAGAGGAAGGGATAGAAGTAAATGCAGTGAGGATGTTAGGTGGTAGGCCAGCCTGAACAGGTGCGTTTTAACTGAACGCTTGAAGGCCTGCAATGTGTGAAAGAGTCTGACTGAGGAAGGGAAGTCATTCCAGTGCAGAGGACCAATAGTCAGACTTAAGAGACATTTCCACACACATGGAGTTGCTAAAGTCTGCATGCAAGAGGCTAGTGCACTGCTATGACACTTCCCTCTCCCAGACAGATTTTAGCTGCCTTACGTGTCCATAACCCTACCTTAATTTTTCCACTTAGAGCTCTGTTGTATGGAAGTGTCTAACCCTGCCCATACTGTACAATTTAAATACCTCCCCCCTGCCTATAATTCTTATACTCGAACTTGTGTAGAACTGTCACACCCTAATTTATATTACTCTGAACATACGGAACGCGAGTTCCAATGCATGACATCTGCCGCACACAAGTGTAGTGTAAGTGCAAGAATGCTCTGTTCACAAGCTTACAGCCTGTAGAACAATAGCATAACAGCAAACTGTCCTGTTTTCTTTGGAACTGTCCCGATTCACAGGTGAGGATAATGGGAAAGTAGGTGTAGTTTTGACCAAATATGGTGGTCATTTGCTGTAAAAATCGGGTGGAGTTTGAGTGGAATAGGGTCAGGACTTATTTTGTTTCTTTTTCAGGATGCTTATTGCTAGGTGGTATGGACAATGGGGTTTGATACTTGAGGGTAAATGCTATCTATCTATCTATCTATCTATCTATCTATCTATCTATCTATCTATCTATCTATCTATCTATCTATCAATGCTGCTTGCTTGGTAAAAGTGATTAGTGGTCTGTATGAGCTCACAACAATGTTAGTCTCTGGACTGCGGTTAATGGTTATAGAGACGAAAAACGTAATTTTATGTAAGCCATGCAAAAGGGAAGGGATATCGGAACGGACAGACATTATTAATTGGGTAGAATAGGGTTAATAGAGAGGTTAACACATTTATTAAGCCTTTAGGGTAATTATAGTGGTTTTAATCCTCCAATGCTATCGTTTTGTGCTTAAAATATATTTAATAAAGTCCTATTCTGGTAAAAGGTGGCTTCAGCTTCTAGTAATGGGTGAAGAATGAAAATCAGTTAAAGAGAAAACCTACAGTATGTTCTGTATCTGTGTGTTCCTTTTTTATCATGTGATGCTGCCTTGGCTATTTGCCAGATGCATCACTTAAGTCACTAAACTAAATACTGTCTGACAAATCAGTTAAGGTCCTTTATGTTACAAGTGTGTTGTGTGGGCCATTGGAGTAGGTGGGAGAATTTTAATACAGTTTATATGCACTTTCTTCTTTTTAATTATTCAGCTACCTCATTTTAGACATTTAATATATTGTAACTACAAGGAACAAAATAATATATATTAATAATAATAATAATAATAATAATAATATATTAATATATTCAATATAGTTTGACAGTGCTAGTCAGCTCTCTGGTTCCTTCCTAATTTCCGATAGATGGATTATTCTTGCTACTTTACAATTCATTGCCTGTAGCTCCCTCTTCATAATCAAAGCAGAATGAAGCTTGTCCAGGCAATGGAAACCCAAGGCATTTCAGATATTGTACAACTAAAACTAAAGTCCTTGGGCTATGTTTACTAGATTTACTGCAGAAAAGGAAAAATTGAGATGTTGTCCAAAGCAACCAATCAGACTCTAGCTGACATTCTGCAGTATGTAATAGGAAAATGAGAGCTATGGGCAACATCTCCATTTTTTGCTTTTGTGTAGTTTAGTAAATCTAGCTCCTAGCATGTTTTGTCAGATATCAATTTTGCCTATGCTGTTGAAGTTTGGTGACACCTCATCCTGGTCTGGGCAGCTGGAAACCCATCTATATTGTAACATCAAACAGTAATTTGCATCATATTTTGTCAGGCCCTCTTTCTGGCAGATTGCACTCTGATGTCCCATAAAGATATGCATGTTTTCAATTATTTCTATCCTTATTTGTTTGATATAAATATCCATAAAGAGGCAACTTAAATAGACATAAACGTGCTACGCTGAGTCATTTGCTTTGGTTATACCATTACCAACCCTTCCCTTAAACACAGTGAAGAGACATGCTTGCAAAAAAAGGGACTCAAGCTGAGTCCCTGTGTTTATTAAACAAATAAACAATAAACAAATAAACAATCAAAGCAATGCATATAATAATCATAACACTTACACAATTCAGATGGTGACTGAAGAAGGCAGTACAACTATGACGCTCTAAGCTTTGGTAAGCGCATCGTTGGTAAGTGGGGGCCTAAAATCTACCCCACTTCTAAGCGTCCGCCTTCCGCCTTGGAGATAATTCACGTTCTCTCCCCAGTTAACCCAATAAACACCAGGTCCGCCCCTTTAAACGAAACACGATGGAATATCGGACCAACAGAGGAGAAAACTCCTCGGCTCAACCTCCACACGCCTCACGGGATCTAACCCGTTGCACTATACTGCCATCCCGCCAACCCATACACAAATAGTCAACAAATTCCAACTACCCAACGTTAAACCTCTCCAGCAGTCCTCATGGGGCGGGGGAAATCCAAGAAGGAAAGGAGGCTGGGCAAATCCCCTCAGGGACCCTCCAACATGATCCATTCCATTAGTTAAAAAAATGCTCTACTCCTGAGCTTTCAACTATCAGTTACTATGGTAACCACCTTTGTTGAAGAGAACTATGTTTTTCAAACATTAGTTAATTAATTAATTAAAACCAGGTGAGTGACAGCTGACTGGGCAAATCCCCTCAGGGGTTTTTAACAGGAAATCCACAATCCCACCCCTCAGGCTCAGATTGGATCCTAATGTAAAAATATTTACAATACCCATAAACGCATAGCCTTTAACCCAGAATCCATTCCCAGCATGCAGTTTAATCTCCTTCAGGTTATTAACCCTCGGTTCACCTGAGAGTTGCTCCAAGATTCCCAAGTAAAGCAGACCCTCCAACATGATCCATTCCATTAGTTTAAAAAAATGCTCTACTCCTGAGCTTTCAACTATCAGTTACTATGGTAACCACCTTTGTTGAAGAGAACTATGTTTTTCAAACATTAGTTAATTAATTAATTAAAACCAGGTGAGTGACAGCTGAAAGCTTAGAAGCAGAGTAAGGGATCATGACATCTTCAAGGCGCCAGGGGAGATCCAGATCCTGCAGTTCGGGTGGGTTCGGTTCTCAGAGAACCAAACACGCTCATCTCTACTATATTGTTAATCTTAGTGCAAAAATGTGATGTGTTTATCTATGGCATCTGTCCTTTTGGGGGGTCTGGTCAAATTGCACAGCTTAAACTTTGTTGAAGCCTCTTTGATAAAGTATATTTCAAAATTTTATCCCACAGTAATGGCCTGGAGGCACCCAGCACATTCCCACCTGTCCCAGCTTCAAAGGGCTTGAAGACAGGGACATATATTTTGGAGAAATATATACTTATGATAAAGTTCTCAGGGTTGTGAGCTCATTTGCCTAATACCTTTAAATTAGAACTCTTTCAAATCTTGGCAAGTGAGACTATAGTATAACTAGCCTCTTATACACACAAATACTGTAGTGTTTGATATCTCTGTGTTCTTATCAAACAAGAAATAGATTTATTTTAGCCTTGTCTCTGACCCATATACCCAGGAAAAAGTATATAGGGCTCTAATAACATACCTTTTCGTTTCCATGTGAATGAAGCTGCACCAGTCTCGCTTATTTTCACTGCCAGCCTGGCAGCTTTGTTTATAATATTTATAAATACTCATCCCTCCTGCGAGGTCCCGCGATGATCTGCCAGGTCATTTCATTCATTCGCAGTATGGCTGAAGTCCTGCGCATTCACAGCGACTCCTTTTAGGGCAGTGTATTTATGCCGTGACTTTTAAATGAGCATTCAGGCACGTTGCCTGGACAGGTAAGTTTAATAGACTTGAAAAAAATTAAATAATACATTTTTTTTATTTTTTTTTTCATACATTTTATATGTATTCTAGCAGTCTCCCCATACATACCTTTTTTTCTCCTCCTAATAACAGCTTTTAGGGAGAGGAAAAGAGGGATATATGCGGACATCACTGGAATACTTACCCATATTGCCAGCCTGAGCTGGAGTTACTTTTATGTCGGGAGCGGAGTGTAAAACTCTGCTCCGGTATTTTTAAATAAGAAAAAGTTCATTTTTATGTTATAGTGCCAGTTTTCACTTCAAAATGAACTTTGTAAATTGAGCCCATAGGTTTATAAGTTTGAACTACTAAATAAGATAGGCACAAAGTCTGGTCCTAACCTATAACTATTCACAGCCCCATATGTTCAATCATCTTCTCTTTGCAAGAAGGAGGAGAAAAAAAGATAAGATAAAGAGTTAATCAGCCAAGGGCTCAGGGTCCTATGAGGTCCAGTTCCTATGTTAAGCCACTAGTCATAACTTAGTGTGAACAATGTGAAATGTCTGTTTTTACTATATTTGTTTTTGTTTTGTATACCTGGAGATCTGTACGTCATGGTGGTGCATCCTCTCTGCCTGTCTAAACTCGTAAGGTGGGGGAAGGGTGCATTGAAATGTTACAGTAGGGGTATGTTTTAAGCCTTAGTGGTCGTATGGGCTGCTGATCCGCACAAGAGACATACGGCTGCCTTATGGCAGCAGCATAAGTCATGTACAGTCGCACGGGGGAGGAGAGTAATAGGGGAGTTCACTGCAAGACATCCGTGCATGCAATAAACGCACAGAGGTATGGATCTGGTCCTAAATTAGCATTGCACCCTTTTGTAAATAAAGTGTTCCTTTATTAGTCTTTCCATATATGCTTAAAACCCTTAGGCCTAGATTTACTAATCTGCAGGAAAGGAAAAGCTGGGATGTTGCCCATAGCAACCAATCAGATTCTAGCTCTGATTTTCCTATTACATACTAGAGAATCTCAACCAGAATCTGATTTTAGTAAATCTAGCACTTAGTCTCTGAAGAAGTTTTAATTGCTTTGATACTTTAATCGATAGGGATTGTAGAAATCAGTAACAGAGCAGCGGTTTCTGGTAAAACTATTGGTTCATATTAGCCTGAGAATAGAAAGTGTGCTGGCAGTATGATTTTGGGTAAATATATATATTTTTCATAACATAGGGAAAAAAGGCAGGGTTGTGTTACAATATATCTTTGGAATTCATATCCAGGCCCCAGTACCAGTAGCTAATGACCCCTGGGTCCTGACAGGAGGAATCATAGATTTGTGTTTCTTCTTAGTTAAAGCTAGTGAGAAAACAATCAAGATAAGTGTTAAAGATGTAGGCACAAAGGAAAGGCAGGCCTGGTAAATATAAGCCAAACTTGTCGTGTCACAGAACATACCCTTGCTCAATCATCTGTATGCCCATTTAACCTTGTCCATGTGTCCTTCAATCTCTTATGCAAAATACCCAAAGGAGAAAACTGTATGAAGCGTTTTGTACTATTTAATAAATGTTTCACTAAACAAATCTGAAACTTTAGAATGCCTCCGGGAAGATTAGAAAATATAACCTGAATTGTGCCATGAATAAATTGTGTTCTAGTAATAGCACATGTATGAACATAACATCCCAATATGAAAATCACAGCTATTATTACCAGAGATGGGAAGGGTGGGAGGATGGCAATAAATAGACTTGTGCTATAGGCTAAATAGAAGGCTATGTGTTTTATAAACATCACAGAGAGATATGGAGGTTTTGTGTCATATATATTATAGGTAAATGAGGAAAATCACTATCATTAATAGTTGGAAGGAATTAAGAAATAAAGTACCATTTCCTAAGATTCGATTGTGCTTTGTGTGAATCTCTGAATGCAGATTTTGACAATGTCATCTGGTAGAGAATCTGGACCCCGGTTTGAATTTAAAACAGTTAACTCTGTGAGTATCTTAGTTGTAGAACCTCTGTACAATCTCCTCTACCAGTGATACTGCTACCCAGACAACCTCCACATACTGAATCTGTCCAACCCTGACCTGTTCTGTTGCTGCAATCAAGAACCAGGTAAATCAGACCTTACTGGGACAATATTAGTTGTCCCAGTAGTTGTCCCGATCTACTCTCATGGGGCCCCACCTCCAACAGGCCCAGATTGTTTGTGTTTCAAACCTGGCCTTTTAATCAAGAGATATAGGGGCTGATTCAGAGATGCGATTGCGAAAAGATCGCTAGTATGCACCAGTGAGCTAAGATCT
>WWET01000549.1:100556-117766 GCA_011038615.1 Limnodynastes dumerilii | reverse complement strand
TGTCACAAACTGTAAGTTCCCTCTCTTAATATCGCTGTCTCTTTCACACCTTTCTCCTCTCCAGTAACTCTCTCTCCGTTCACCGCTACCTCCTTTGATGCACTCTTTGTCCCAAACAACTGGTCCGTCCTCTTCTCAGCTCTCTCCCTCAATCTGTTACCTCAAACCCTGTCACGATCACCTCCAACTCCTCTCTCCTTTCACGTCCACCTCTGACTCCCGCTGTTGCCTCCGATCTCCTCCGTCTCACTCCCTCTGTTACACTGCTGCTGTTGCTGCCTTTGATCTCCTGCTGTCACTCTCCAGCCCTCCTCCCGATGTACTAAAATCTCCTATCTCCTCTGACAGTCTCCGGCTCCTCTCTCCGTCACGTTCACCTCTCTCTGTCCAAAATCACACACACTATCGTCCTCTCTTCTCCGTCACCACAGACCAACTGCCGTCACCAACTGATCTCCCAACAGTCACATTCACCTCAGAAACTTTCCCGCCAGAAGCTTCTAGAGACAGCTCCTCATTTAAATCCTACCAGCTGACCGAGCAACGTCACACATGACCTGTGCTTGTAAACAGAGCAGGAGACCTGTGCACACCTCTCCCCTTGCGCTGCCTGCAATCTTTTCCACCGTTACAGTGCAGGGGTACCACACATTGGACTTGACACACAAGCAGCCGCATGCACCGTTTTAATGATTTTGCCCCCAAAACATGGTAAAATCTGTTGAAAAAAGTGTTCTATGACAAAAAAAGCACTGGTATGCACAAATCTAGGGAGGAGTCATGATGGCCAAATGTTATGGCAATTGTTGCCCAAAACCATTTGTTCTTGTATTAACATGTTTGTTTGGAATTTTATGTCCTATTAATCTAGTTGGCATCACAGATACTCACTTGAATGCTTCTACAGGCACCATTTTTTTTCACCTGCTTGTCCTGAAGTTAAAAATATCGAGGGTGTATCACCTTGTTTTACAACAGTACCTGTAGCCTCATCGTTCTCCTCATTCTGTCAGCAAGCTAATAAGCAGGATATACTCTATATTACTGACATTACCAAGAAACTTGGTGTCAGTCATAACTAGGAATGTCACAGCAAAATGAAATACCTTATTAAGGCACTGCTTAGGATCCCTGTATAAAAAATATGGAAAAAGTCATTAATATAAAGATTTATCAGGAGCTGTTACAGTGCCCTCAGTTTTTTATATTTTAGAGCTTAGAGTATAATAGCAGTGTGCCAGCTAGATTGTAGTATAGTATATAGCTCATTGTTCATCAAGCTTTCTTAAAACATCATAGAAATATACTTAAAATGGAAATCTTGTGGGATACATAAAATCAAGGCTCTAAATTATAATTTTTTTTTTATATCTGCATCATCATTTCCCCAGTTATATAAATATTCACTTTACGATCATAGGGCCTGATCCAGATCGACGCAAATAATACGCCCTTGCTTGTAGCGTATTTACGCCAGTGTACCTACGAAGCACTCCCCTTGGTCGTCAATATTTATGCCGTCTTACTCCGACCAAACCCTACCCTAACTGGGCGTCTGTAGCATGCATGCTTAGTTACATGCCTCAACCCGCCTCCGAAGCTGAATTACGGGTGTCGTATGTCTGGCACGCCCCTTTGTCTATAATTACGCTGGTGATTGTATGCTCGTAAGTATGTTCAGATTTTCTGGTCGTAACATCTTCCTCGCACATGCGCAGAACATGGAAAACAGTGTTTTTATGACTACGCCGAAGGTAAAAACGCAAGCAGGCATAGGTCTGGATCAGGCCCATAGGGGTATATTTACAGATGACTGCATGACGGTGAGTCTATACTTCTTTCTTTTTGATTACACATTTACATTTGCATGAAGTTTAGTTAGTACAGGGTGGCCACCATTATAGTTAGAATAAACACACAGGGACACATTTATTACATTGTTTTAATGTTTAGAAATGTATTGTTTATTCATGTAATTTATTTCTGTTTATTGGGGGAAATGTTTCTTATTTTATTTACACATTACACACTACTTGCCATCATTTTATCCCTTGTCAGGTTGACGCTTATAGTATTATAAGGCTCAGCATGGCCACAAACACATGACCATGCTTTGCTTTATAGTACTAGATGCGTCGGCATGATAAGGGATAGAATAATGCTGCACATGTTTTTTTAAACTGAAAAACATGTCAAAGATGTTGACGTGTTTTTCAGCTAAAGTGTGTGTCACTTTCTATGAAAGGGAGTTCATACCGAACTAGAGGCGATTTAGTAAAATCGCCTTTAGTGAATATGGCATGGGCTATGTTTAACATGGCAAACATCTGGACGATTTTCTGTCCGCGATGTTTGCCGTGTCAAATTTGCTAAAGGCTAAAGTCCCGGGACTTTGCCTTTAGTGAATTCGGGGACACCATAATCACCCCCAAAGTCCCGGGACTTTGGTCGATTTCAGCAAAATCGACCTTAGTAAATCTACCCTATAGACACAAAGCAAATGGATAGTTTATGTGATTTAAACACATGGATGACAGTATGCAGCTACTTTAATAGTATCTTGGTTAATGCATTTATATATTTGTAACATTTCTGTATCACTGCAATGTTTTTGATCTGCCAATCACTAGTAATTAACATGTTCTATATTTAAATACCGGAATTGTTTATAATAAATAGGAATGGACTGATTTATCAAATGGCACTTTCCGATTCACTGTAGCCTCATGCTTAACTGTAAAATAACCTGTGCGACCAATTCACTGGACTCCGTCCCCAGGGACTAATTCCTTTTCAGCTTTCAGCAGTCCTGCTATGTCATTAATCAGAGCAGAGCAATCTAGTGCCCTATTCATTGAATAAGGTGCATGTGTGAATATGGTAATCTATAAGTAATTTATATTTGTCAAAAATACGTCAAAATAAATTTGCTTAGTCTTTGATAAATGCAAAGGGTTTAAACAGCCAATGTTACATAAAACCTCCTTTCACTCACGCGACAAGCAAAGTGTTTAAATCTCATCTATCTAAATGTTTGTCATTGAAATGAATGGCATTGAGGGATGCTAACCAATGCATGTTTATTTCTGAAAGAAAGGATTTATTTACTTATGTTATTTTATTAACTTGTTTGCCTGCAGTAGTAGCTGCACACCTGCAGTTTTGAAAATCTTAGCATGAATAGAACATCATTGCACAATAATCACTCACAATATTCCTTTATTAAGGAAATAAGTATGATCCTGCTATTATGGTTTGGGTAAATCTTTTGGTACCCCACTTTCCACATCCGGTGTATGACTTGTGCAATCTGCCTGATATAACTATCAATCATCCGTTGGTGATGGCAGCGGATTGCAGGTGTATACACATTGCATGTACTGTATGAAGGAACACCAGCTGGTGAGGCTTATAATTGTCTTTGAAACCTACATAGCTACTAGTGATGAGGCTCAGTAAGTAGCTCTTGTGTCTCACAGCGCTGAGGTCATGAGTCAATTCCTGAACTAGGCCTTATCTGTGAGGATTTTGTATGTTCTCCCCCTGTCTGCATGGGTTTTCTCCGGTTGCTTCGGTTTCCTCCCATATTCCAAAAACATACTGGTAGGTTAAATGGCTCCTGACTAAACTTTTACCCAGGGCCAGATTTACTAAGCTGCGGGTTTGGAAAAGTGTAGATGTAGTGTAGAATCTGATTGGTTGCTCTGGTAACATCTCCACTTTTCCAAACCCGCAGCTTAATAAATCTGGCCCCTAGTATTTGTTAGGGACCTTAGTATGCAGTATCTAATAGGGACAGGAACTGATGTGCATGTCTAATGTTTTCTTTAAAGCACTGCAGACAAAGGGGTAGATCCAGAACTACGTGTGCCGTATGTTTATTCGCGGAGCGTATTTTCGTGCACGTAAGTTCGCACACTCCCCTCGGCACACCCCTTGCACGGACGTATTTTGTCAACATAGGCTTCCCAAACCCTACCTTAACTTTTTCACACGTAACAGCGTACGTCCGCTAACGGACGTATAGACTATGTGAACGTACGCCGCTTAGCACGCCCATACTGTACACTTTAAATACAAACCTCCATCTACTTCACGTAATTGGAACGTATTGTTGACTCACGTAAAATTGGCACGCCCACACGTAAGTATTTACGTGACAAATACGTGAATGGCCCATGCGTTCACAATTACGCTACGTGAATGTGCGTATTTTCTATGGTGCGCATGCGCAGTGCGTTCTAAACAGCGATTTTACGTCTCCGCCGCGCGTAAAATCGCTTCGAAGCGTAGTTCTGGATCAGGCCCAATGTGTGGTGCTATATAAATAAGTAATAATAATAATAATAATGGGGTAGATCCAGAACTACGTTTGCCGTATGTTTATTCGCGTAGCGTATATTCATGTGCGTAAGTTCTATACACTCCCCTAAGCACACCCCTTGAATGTATGTATTTTGTCAAGATACACTTTTCAAACCCTACCTTAACTTTTACCAACGTAACCGCAGTGATCCGCACACGTACGTATGGGCAACACGTATTTACGCAGCTAGGCACGCCCATACTGTACACTTTAAATACAAACTCCCGCCTACTTAACGTATTTCAGACGNTTCAGACGTATTTTGGACTCACGTAAAATTGGCACGCCCACACGTAAGTATTTACGTGACACATATACGTGAATGGCCCATACGTTCACAATTACGCTACGTTACAGTGCGTATTTTCTATGGTGCGCATGCGCAGTACTTACCAAAAGGCGATTTTACGTCTCCGCCACGTGTAAATTCGCTCAGAAGAGTTGTTCTGGATCTGGGCCAATGTCATTAAGGGACATTTTAGGTATAGAATGCCCAATTGGCAATTTCTAGAGAGAGTCTGGAGCAGGGGCATCTGAATGTTTTTACATACATAGCAGAGCCTCCATTTAGATCTAAGTAGAGGCTCTGATCCATTGCAATAAGGGGTAGACTGACCACACTTGCCCACCGGAGATCTGGGAATTTCCCCTGCTGCCCAGTGGACCAGTGTAGTCAGTCCCAAAATTCTTTGACTGCTGGGGCCAAGCAGGAGTGCTCCTAGCTGCTCAGTGTGCCCAATTAAAAAGATGGCCCTGAGTGGGGTGTGGGTTGACGATCAGAATTGCCTTTTTCAGAAAGAGGGATTTTCTGCCAGCCAATCCCGAATTGGCTCTGCATTCGCTTGCTCCTGGCCTGCCAAGGACAAGCAATCAAAGATTCCCAGGGCGAATCTGCAGTAGCGGGAGGTAAGTATTTCTCCAACCTCAACCCTTATCCTAATCTTCACTCTAACCCTCTCCTGCCTTTACCTTAACTCTAACCCACTCTTCCTTGCAGCCTAACCCTAAAACTCACTTTTTTGAAGCCTGAGATTAAGACTCCCCTCCTTGCACCTAACCCTAAGACTTCCCACCATGCAGCCTAACCCACTTCCCATAGGCTCCCCTTGTACACTCACTCACATATTCAGTCTGGTGCGGCAGGTCTGCAGCGGCAGTTTCAGAATTAATGAATGTGTAATTATGCCAAAAAAATAAATTCGGCATACTTAGCCACTCATTAGTAAAACTTTCTCATTTGTAATATTTTCGAAATAGAGACAGACGAAAAGGAGCTTTCAGCTGTCAGAGTTGACCTGACATTGGAAAGATCTTATTCTTCCAGTCTCCACCGTCGCTGCTTCCCTGCATAGACCTTAGTTGTGTTACAGTTACTTTGAAATCTAACATTTTAGAGAACTCCAGAATTTTGCAGCGTTACCCTAAAGATGCTTTATCAGGTGACATAAGTTGTCTATATTTATGTGAAACATGATAAAATGGTTGGTCATTTATTTTATTTAATAAATAGTGAAATTGTTCAAATTAACATGGGCTTAAATCCGTTTACATTGTGTTTGTATGTGTTTAAAATCTACGTATTTATTGAAAACATTTTAATCCCAGGACTGTGTTTAGAAAACGACTTCCGATAGCAGTGTAGTGCCCTGCACTATACAGTCATCAGAATTTACTGTAGCTTTACAAATGAGATCCATTTAGTACACAAAGCAGTTCTTCTTACAACATAGATAAATCAAGTATAATATACTGTCCATGTTTATAAGCTAAAGGATACTTAAATGTCCAGCATTAACTTGGAGATATTTTAATCAAAAATGTTCTCTACAGGGTGTAATCTTCAGATTTTTTCTTGTCCTTGTCTGTCTTAAAAAAACTTGCAAGGTTCAGCTTACTGTATTTAATACACATTCTTGTTTTTTTTTAACTGACTTTTTTAAGAAGATTTGACAATGATTAACTATTGGACCAGGGTTTGCTTTGTGCATACAAAGTCAACATTTTAGAGCCAACCTATTCAGTGGGCTAAAACTCTTTTACTTTCTCAATTAATTAATTGTGACTGTTGGTAACAGGGGCTGTATGCTTATTAAATGGGGACTACTGTACATTTGTCACTTTATTTAAAATGAGGTTTTAATACATTAATAATAATGAGGAATGAACTTTATTATGGGGCATACAAAATATATTTACCAAAATAAATGTATTTCTTTATTTGTCCTTAACTGTGTTCAAATTATCCCTACAAAGTAAGACTCTATGTCACTTAGAGACCAACTGTATTTATGAGGATGATTTGAGCACAATTAAGGAGAAATAAAGGGTAATATTGTGGATTCTTCATTCAGTATGTCCCACAATCAAGCCATTTTTTATTGTGCAATTGTTATTCTTATCTGTAGCAGGGCAAGTGATGGGTTATACAGGGGTTATGTCATACTGTCACTTCTCCCATTGACATACAAAAAGCTATAAATCTCCATTCACTTCTATTATTTCTAAATGTCCATACCGCCACTTCTAAATGTCCATACCGCCAATTCTAATTGTCCATACTGCCACTTCTAAATGTCCATATTGCCACTTCTAAATGTCTACACCGCCACTTCTAAATGTCTACACCGCCACTTCTAAATGTCCACACCGCTACTTCTAAATGTCCATACTGCTACTTCTAAATGTCTACACCACCACTTCTAAATGTCCACACTGCAACTTCTAAATGTTCATACCACCACTTCTAAAATGTCCATACCGCCACTTCTAAAATGTCCACACCGCCACTTCTAAATGTCCATATCGCCACTTCTAAATGTCCACACCGCCACTTTTAAATGTCCATACTGCCACTTCTAAATGTCCATACCGCCACTTCTAAATGTCCATACCGCTACTTCTAAATGTCCATACAGCCACTTCTCTCCTCTGCGACCACTGATCTGTAGCTTAAAAACATTTAAACCAGAGGGCAAGTTTGGGGAAGGGAGGCATTTGGAGAAGAAGATTGTGAAGTGCTTCTCTGAGAGATTGTAGGTTTTCTGCACCGAACCAAGATTGGGAGTGGATACTTCTGCTTTTTTGCCACCGTTTTATTTGTTGTGAGGTGATATTTTATTGAAGTTTTATAGATGGACAAATGTTTATTCTGGGCACACTTAAGGTGGCCATATGCTAGAGCAGTTATCAGGAGAGCGGGTAGATAATCACTGTAGTGTGTAGTTTCTTTTTATTCAAAAAAACATTCCTAAAATACTTGGAAACATAATTCCTGTCTGATATCAGACCTAAGGTAGCAATTCTTTGATTGGGTTGGACTGTTGCTAAGAGAAGCATGTAAACAAGACCAGAGCACAAGAGGAAGAACTATAGAGACACTCCAAGAAGACTACTATTATTCTGGTAACTGAAAAAGAGTAAACAGTACAGTGAATACCTACTATATTGTAAAACTATATTCTTTATTAGCTATCCCAGCTAAGGTTACTTTTGCAATCACTGTGTGTTGACAATAGCCTTTATGTGTCTGACAGACAGCCAATCAGCTGCACAGACCTCCTGCCAAACACTGAAACCCATCGAATCCCGTATCAAGCAGCTTAAGTCCATCCTCATTAGACCCTGACTGGCTTCTTGGATTTATTGATTATCTGTCACAACAGGAAGTAGTGTTTGACTTTTCACTAGCAGACATCCACCATCAGCAATAATCAATCTAGTGGGTGGTCACCTTTACTGGAAAAAAAACAATCTACTATAACTCCAGTGAGACGAGTCTTCCAATTTAAATTTTTGTTATACAACCAACGCACTACAGTAGTTTCTTTCACCTATTTTGAATTTAGAATATTAAGATAATAAGAGCTCTAGCAATCTTTGTTTAAAAAGTTACCTACATTTTTTATCGATCACAGTTCCACCTTGTAACAGGCTGGAAAATAATCAATATATATCAATAAGGTTTACACAGAGTGTTTCATCAATATCATGTTGTGTACACTAAAAATATACATCTTAGGGCTATAATTATAATTTGCATGAAACAATATTTGTTGTTATTATCACCTATTGAGTTGACCTCCCATGGAATCCTTTAAGCTGTTTCCTCCTTGCTATCCTTTGTTTTGTAGGTTATGAAGCTTATTCCATGCCTCACTAGTTTCCAACTTCATCACCGTTAATGATGTCACTTACATCTACTTCTAGGGAGAAACACAATTTCCTGTAAGGCAGACACACAGGATTAATTAATTGCTTTCTCCAAACACTTTCATTGACTTAAAGGAAATGCTGGTTCTTACCTTACCTATAGACACATTGGCAAAGTTAATCCCATTATCAAAGATACAAAGTAATTACTTATTATAAAGCGTTAGAAATAAAAATAAAGGATATTTATTACTAAAATGACTAACCGTTCTTATTGTATATTTGTAAATTGGAAGTGATTACCTTGTAGATAGATTTAATAATGCCTGAATATTACAGTATATGTATCTTTGCTAATATACAAATATTTGCAGTAGTTAGTGTAGGCCACAGGCTAGATATTGTTTCATTTGCTGCCTTAGGCAACGCTATAGTCTGACACCCGCATGCTGATGATTATAGTAATTACCTAGATTTCTGGAATAGTGTTAATGATATAATATATTTATGATCATTTCAATGCCTTCTGACTTTTTTTTAATTGCTTAGTAGAGAGCTTTTACTCAACATAATCTTACCTTCCATTACCTTATTAAATGCATGCACTCCAAGCCTTCAACAGCAGAAGCTATTAGTCCATATTTTACACTAATGAGACTTTATTAGATGGAAAACAGTTGTCTGCAAACTGGATTTTATCTTTACATCTTTTAATGGATTTAGGATATTAGAATGGCGTTTTCTATAAGTTTAAATAGCTACATAGACTATTTCATTTATCTAAAAATCCAATTGAGCAAATAAGAATATGTTTTAAATATAACATGTATCAAAGATATAGGCTGGAAGCAAAAAGCATAAAGAACATATTCATACCTTCATCAAAGTGATCACAAGGTTCATGCAATGTTGTGTAGGTGGGAACTGCAAGAATGGGAGCGGGCACAGATGTGAGGTATAAAGGAAAGTTCATTATCATCATCCTGAACCTAGTCATAGCTGGTGCAAATGGTGTACCACATGGCTTAGTTCTTGGTCCCCTTCTCTTCTCACTCTACACTTCCTCTCTGGGTAACCTCATCAGCTCCTTTGGTTTTTGCTACCATTTCTATGCCAAAAACACTCAAATCTATCTCTCCTCCCCTGGCCTCTCCCCCTTTCTTTTTTTTTCAAAGTGTCAGATTGCCTCTCCGCCAACTCCTTATGGATGTCCCTTTCTCAAGCTTAACATGGATAAAACTGAAATCATAGTCTTCCCTCTTTCACGTATGCACTCTACCCCTACTATCTACATTATTATTGGTGACTGCACCTTCTCCTCCTCCATCCAAAAGGCAAGACTCATCTTCTTCTCCAAACGCACTGCCTCTACCTCCCCTCTCTGTGTATCTCTACACTGGCTTCCTGTTCCTTTCAGAATTCTCTTCAAACTCCTCACCACAATTTACAAGGTTCCCTCCTCCTCCACCACTCCCTTCCTCTCCTGCCCGACCCCTCTGCTCTGCTAGTGACCGCTGCCTCAACGCTAACCTGACACCATTCAAACCCTCCCTCAAATCCCACTTCTTCATGATATCCTACCCTTTCCCCCATCTTTATCCCTTTGTCTCCTGTTTGTTTACCCCCACCCACTTAGCATGTTAGCTCTTATGAGCTGGGCCCTTCTTCCTCCTGTAATCACTCCTCTACCTTGTCCTCATTAATTCCCACCTTTTCTCTCTACTGTCTATCTCTCTTCTTATTCATCTGCTCATACACACATATCCTGCATCTTTACCTTCCAAATATATTTGGACTTTTGGATATTTGGATTTTTGTACTGTTTTTTATGTTTAAATTGCACATATATAAATGTTATTATTAATAATAATAATAATAATAATAATAATAATAATCTTGTACTTCTTCCAGTCAGTGGCATCACATGGGCAGTGTGGGGAGTGCGGGAACGCACCAGGTGACTGCTTATCAGAGGGGTGACGTTGCCTGACCCCATTGCCAGACTAACAGCTGAATATACACTTTGAAAAACAGAAGAGAGTCCTACACTGAAACAAGGTGTCCACACTCCCACAGGCACAAGAAAGCCGGCCAGCACTGACAGCTATACTACATACTGTGACAGGACACAAAGAAAACTATTAACTCTTGATCCTAGATACTGTACAATTATGCACAACATCAGAACAGAGAATAGAAGGATCAGAGAAATCAACCTATCTAAATAGAGAAGAAGAATATAGAGATAAAAAAGGAAACTTTTCCCGTTGACTATTTGAATGGATGTTTTACTTGAATGATTTCACAATATTGGCAGAATGATTCTATCACACGCTGGTTGTATATTTGAACTGAGCGCTAGATCACTCGGACAATCTATTACATTAGTTTACTGCACTATCCTTTGAACGATCTTTGTGACACCAGTAAGAGGAAACAAAAAGCCTCACTGGCTATATACATAAATATGGAGCCTTCACTTGAATGATCTCTGATACACTCTATTTGAACTGAGCAGATTCTCTATTACGGTCTGGTATGGGAGGAGGTCCATGTGGGGGACACCATGAGTTACCGCACCGGGTGACACCAACCCTAGTGGCATCACCGCTCCCAGTCCATGTAAAATAATGCATACAAATTTTGATGCATATCACTTACTGGCTATGTAAGTTTATTTTTCTGGAACATACTTTCCATGCACGATTTGCTCTTTAACCTAAAAAAGATATTTATATCTATATTTCCAGAGCTATTTTGATCTGATTGTCTGGTTCATAGCTGATCTCGGATCTCCAGTTTTTCCTTTCATCACGGCCAGCTTGTAACAGAAATATCACTTTTACTTTCTTTGATTTTTCTTTGCTTCTCCTGTCTTTCCTCTGCATGAGAAATCATTTTCACATGGGCAAGCAATTAGAAAGGTGACATGTACTGTTATAACATTTCATGAAGTACAGCAGGGTTGGATTTTGAGCAGGAGATTGGAAAGAAACTATCCTCAGCTGTTATAGTCTTGGATAACAACGATGGCACACTGGCAGAGTCACTTGAAGTTACTTGAAGCATTCCTAATTGTTACATTTTAACTCCAGTTGTTTCTTCCTTAAAGTATTGCCTGAGAACTGTGGACCTAATCCAGACATCCAAGCGTCTTTTGTATGCAGTAAAGTCTGGCAGCCTGCACTCCCATGTCACTTCCCTCTCATGTACGGAGTTCTGGACACTTACATGTCACATGACACTTACAGAGCCCAACCATAAATTCTCAGCATGGTTCTTGGTTCTCCTTCTGAATGCAGATCCACATGGAAGTGCCTACTGCCACCCCTTACCCTAATTTACATGCCAATCCCCGCCCCTTTGCTGGGATTAGATATGAAGCTTTTGTGTAACGCTCAAATGGATTGATCTCCTAGCCTACAAAACTGAGTTCTGTACACTAGGGGATTTGTAACGTAACATCGGCCGCACACATGTGCAATTGTAACATTTAAGGAGATTTACGCAAGCGACTTGTACCGTAACATTGGCCTCAAACATGCATAGTTGTAACATTTAAGGAGAGTTCTGCAAGCGATTTGTAAGTGAGAAACCCTGCCTAGTTTTTAGAAGCCCTAGTTCAGTTTAGAGAAGTGAGGACTGAATCCATACCTCCGAACAGTTTTTCTTTAAGTGTGACTCTCAATCAGCAGGCCATGAAAGAGGGGGGACTGATATGAAAATGGGTAGGGTAAAGCTGAACTAGGCAAAATCTCTTCCGAACTATTGTATATTCACAGTTTACATTTCTAAAGTAGGGGTTAGAGAACTGAAGGTCCGTATGTGTGAAGGGAAGTTGATTGCAATTGTACGCACTGACTTCACATTCCAATGATCATGGGTTACTCCAAAATGATTTCTCCAGTGCACAGAGAGTCTGAGAAGCTCATAAGCCTGGATGGCTGGGCAGAGACAGGGAATGCCTATACTAGACACTGACTAAGAGGGAACGCCCACATGTAAACTCAAAGCCGCTCCTGTGTCAGAAATGTAATTACACTTGGGTCTCAATATGTCAGAATAATACCTGGTATTTTAGCATTTCTTATCACTCACCTCTGAGTATACACTGTGCAAAAACCTCTGCAAACCCACTGAAAACTCAGACATCTGTAACAGACCCAAATGTGTTATACTTGAGGCAAAATATATTCTACTTATGCCAAAATGACGGCAGACGTAATCTCTTACCTATGTTAATAGCTATTTATGTTATCTTACAATCACTGTAAAAGTACTTTTGCTGATTATAAACTATGTCTATCTTTTGAGCTAATTTGTTCTTTTAAATTTAATATGTTTCAGAAGATTGCTCTGTCGGATTTCTATAAACTCCACTACTGGCCTTGATTACAAGATGTTTTACCAGACAGTGTTAATGATTTAGCCTTTATACTGTCTGAATACCTGTCTGATTAGCTGCCTTTATTTATTCTTTTTGCAAGTGTTTTATTACTCAACAAGCCTCTGTGACCCCCATCAGTACAGAGGAGTCTCTCTTAGATACTGACTGTACATTATCTTACAAAAGGACACAGATGACAGACATTGTGTTACAAAATACAGGACTTTTAATAAAATTATCCCAGACAAAAAACAATCCTTTAATAGAATTTGTAAAGTGCCAGCATCTTATTTTATTTTGCTTATGCCCTCTATAGGATTATCCCTTCTTCTGTCTGCTAGTCCCCTCTAGCATGTAAAACAGTCTGGCCCTCAAGACTGTCAACCTTGGACACACCTACTTTGGTGTACATGTCAGTTGTATTTACTTTTATATCTTGTTCCACTTGTTTAAATTGTCTGCATCTTGGGTTTAATATATAGGTGCCTCTTCATTTGATAAAATATATTATTAAAATAGTTGGCAAGCATTAAGATAATACATGACCTTAAATCTTGATTACTTTGAAAAAGAGACCACTGTCTTGATATGTGTCAGCCACCGGAAGTGGACCTCTTCCCTGCCAAAGGTGTTCTTGCATCTTGCAGAACCAATCTACTACATATAGCTCATCTGACTTATTCCAATGGTGCTTCAGTGGAACAGTTCATTTGCAGGCCAATAATCCTCGTTATGGGAATTTTGACGTTCCACTTATTTGTTTTATGTTGATCTTAACATTGTTTGATTTTAGTATTGTAGCAAATATAATTTTTATTAATTATAATTTTTTTATTTCCTTCCTCATTAAGAAAGGATAATGAGTAAGGACTGGGATAATTCCACAACACCAAAACCATTAAAAGACCACACATGGACTTTACAAAGTACTTTGAGTTTTTGGATGTTGAATTACTATTGTATTACATTGCGTTGGGTGAGCTATGTGACTTTATTTATTGTGTTATAGATTGGATGTACCCAGTGCTATACATATTTTTTTGTTTTATACATATTTTTTTTCTAAAAATCGTTTTTTTCTGGCCACACCTTCAGGGACTACAATCCCTGAATTGTATGAGGTTGACCATCACTAAGTTTTAAAAATGTGCTCTTTGTATTTGTGCTATATTTTTACTTGTTAATATGGGATGTACTACTGAGTGCTTAAGGCACTGTTTAAATAAAACATAATAATACCATCCCTCCTAGCTTTCTCTGAAGGCTAAGCGGGACAAAATAAGGCCTTCCCCTGATCTGCCTGTTGAAATAAATAAATAACGGCAAAACGACAGCTGAGAAAAAAACAATCCTCAGAAGACAGAGGAAGAATCTCCAAAGAATCTTCTGACACACTCTCTGACTGGCTGACCACCGGACCTCAGTGAGGCACTTTATATTTCTATAGGAAGCTAAAGGGAGGGAACTTGCCACACATGCTCAGTATCTCAGCCTAGTGCTGATGTCATAGCTGTAATTAACATTTATGGAGACAGCACATAGAGCTCCTACTCCCAACACTGGCTAGCTTTCAAACCAATATACTAAGCTTTGGACCGGATTCAGAGATCCGTTTTCAGGTGAAGTTGCGTGCGCATTTTTAGGATCGGATCAACTGCGCATGCGTAGTAACTTTTTCCACGCAAGTTACGTAGTATTTACGTACAGAATTCCATTAGGCACGGACTTGTGAATCGCACTTGGGAGGGGCGTGGTTCAAATCCGTACGGTCAAAGTTACGGGAAAGTGGGTGGGGGGAGGCATTTAAATGACCATTTGAGGGCGCGGTTAGTTTAGATTCGCACGTACGGAAGTAATATACACACGTAAATGCACACGTACAGATTGCCCTATGGAGGCGGAACTCACCGACTACACGGCCGTGTGAGGGAAGTGTCATAAGTGTTGCCTTGCTACGTGCGTGCATATAATTGCGTACTTTAAACAAACGGATCTATGAATACGGCCCTTTGTCCCTAAATTATCATTTGTTTGCCATCTTCTACAGCCTGCAAAGAACTGTACAGTTGGGATGTAGGATATCCCTGAGCAAATACAGAACTATAATTCTCAGTATAGCTATATTTTGCATGAGTTAAGTTTTGTAGTAAAATAGACCATTTAAACCTTGGGAATGTATTGGTTTTAAAAGCTTTAAGTTTCATATTTGACTTGAAATTCCGCACAATGCAATTTTTATGTGACCTTTGTTGATATTTTACTTTGTTTAAAACAAGTGACAGAGTAACGCTTCAATCATTCAGTGATGTATGCCTGAGGCACAAATCAGCTTCCATTTGTTTTATCTGTGTACCTGATATAAGTACAACAACAAACGTTTACATTCTAACACCTGTCTTATTTTTTTAGGTCCTTTTATTAAGTATATTGGACAATATAAATGGCGTTTCATATTTTCTAATTTTGCTATTTTAAATTGCCAATGGCTGAAAACCCTGCGTTCCCCCAAACCCGACAGACAATAAATTGACACAAGAAAATGACACAGAGGGCCAGATTCAATTAGCCGCGATGACGGGAAAAAGTGCGCGCTGCGCTTTTTTCCATCATATACGGTATGAAAAATAGGCAAGTTTTAATGCGCACCTCTATGGGGTGCGCATAAAATTCACCCCAAAAAATTTTGCGGAATTAGATGCGCACCACAAAATACGCTGCTGCGAAGCTAATTGAATCTGGCCCAGAGAGTTAGGTTGTGATTATATGGGGGGCACAGTTTATTAATTGTTCCTCTAACTGTAACTGCTGACTCTTGAAACGTGGCTGCAGAAGCAATGGTGTTAGGACCCTTTGCCTGTTACAACAAACACAAATTAAACTAACACAGCAAACATCAGTCACTCTACTGTTACAGCAGCTTTAAACCAAGCCACACCCTGTTAACACTGCGGGTGACTACCACTTGGAGCCAATCGCTAGCACTGATCGTCTAATTTGCAAGTTATAAACTGGTGCATACTCCTTCCCACATTGTGCCCACTCAAGGCCTGACCCCTATTACTGCAGCTGCACTGTCCCCCATCTTAAAAGTAAAACACAAGTTACCAAGAAAAAAAAAACATTGTAGCAAAATAGGGAGGGAGGGAAGTGATGGCACAGGAAAAGACGACTATCACAATCTGCTGCAAGTGCCGCACTTACCCGTCTGGCTTGCGCGCTGTCCGCGGTCCCCTGCAGCTGCTCCGGTCCTCTGGCTGTCAGAGTCTGTCACTGTGGCAGTGACAGACTCCAAAACTTACCATGCTGCAGCTTCTTGTCGGCGTCCCACGTGTCTTCTGGCGCCAGGATCGGCGGTGCCTCCGGTCCATGGGCGCCGCCATCTTGGAATACTCACGTGACGCTGAACTGCCAATGAGGATCCTCTTCTCCAGTCCTCCAGCCAATCAGTGCACAGGGAGCTCTATTTAAACCCTGTGCACTCTATCCTCAGTGCCCAGATCTACATGGTCTTCTTGTAAGCTGGCTGTTCTGTGTCCTGCTCCTGCCTTGGTCCAGTCCTGCTCCTGCCTTGGTCCAGTCCTGCTCCTGCCTTGGTCCAGTCCTGCTCCTGCCTTGGTCCAGTCCTGCTCCTGCCTTGGTCCAGTCCTGCTCCTGCCTTGGTCCAGTCCTGCTCCTGCCTTGGTCCAGTCCTGCTCCTGCCTTGGTCCAGTCCTGCTCCTGCCTTGGTCCAGTCCTGCTCCTGCCTTGGTCCAGTCCTGCTCCTGCCTTGGTCCAGTCCTGCTCCTGCCTTGGTCCAGTCCTGCTCCTGCCTTGGTCCAGTCCTGCTCCTGCCTTGGTCCAGTCCTGCTCCTGCCTTGGTCCAGTCCTGCTCCTGCCTTGGTCCAGTCCTGCTCCTGCCTTGGTCCAGTCCTGCTCCTGCCTTGGTCCAGTCCTGCTCCTGCCTTGGTCCAGTCCTGCTCCTGCCTTGGTCCAGTCCTGCTCCTGCCTTGGTCCAGTCCTGCTCCTGCCTTGGTCCAGTCCTGCTCCTGCCTTGGTCCAGTCCTGCTCCTGCCTTGGTCCAGTCCTGCTCCTGCCTTGGTCCAGTCCTGCTCCTGCCTTGGTCCAGTCCTGCTCCTGCCTTGGTCCAGTCCTGCTCCTGCCTTGGTCCAGTCCTGCTCCTGCCTTGGTCCAGTCCTGCTCCTGCCTTGGCCCAGTCCTGCTCCTGCCTTGGTCCAGTCCTGCTCCTGCCTTGGTCCAGTCCTGCTCCTGCCTTGGTCCAGTCCTGCTCCTGCCTTGGTCCAGTCCTGCTCCTGCCTTGGTCCAGTCCTG
>WWET01000549.1:81759-98194 GCA_011038615.1 Limnodynastes dumerilii | reverse complement strand
ATTTCTACAAAATCTGCCTTCCTAAAGTCTAGCACCCTCGTTTTCGTGTGCTTCTCTCCTCTCCCAGTCATTATACTAAACCATACTGCTTGATGATCACTGGATCCTAGGTTCTCATCCACACTTACTTCTGAGATTCGGTCACCATTTGTAAGTATCAAATCTAAGATGACCTCTTTGCGAGTGGGCCACCAGTTGCGAAGTCTAGTCTAGCACCCTCGTTTTCGTGTGGCACGCTTCTCTCTCAGTCATTATACTAAACCATACTGCTTGATGATCACTGGATCCTAGGTTCTCACCCACACTTACTTCTGAGATTCGGTCACCATTTGTAAGTATCAAATCTAAGATGACCTCTTTGCGAGTGGGCTCTCTCACCAGTTGCTTAAGGGACACTCCATGTAATGAATTTAAAATGTCCCCACTTCTAGTGGAACTTGCTGAAGACTTATCCCAGTTTACATCACCTCACATCTGTTGCTTCTCTGGAAACCCGGGCAGATCCCACTAAGATTCACAGTTCGTGACAACGACATCCGGTTCTCAATCATTTTATACCCTATCCCTTTAAACAAAGCCCACCCCTACTCCCATCTTCTTCCCATCCCCCTGGAGAAAACACCTCCCTGTCTTGGGAGAGGAACGGCCGGAGCAAGGAAACCGCCACCAACAACCCCGGCACTCCCCTCTCCCTCATGTGCGGTCGTTGATTTACGAGTCCGTAGACCACTCTGTTCTTTCCGTGTGTACTTCCGAACGTATATGTGCTCCGTCCATGCGATTGTTTCTAACCGCGCCTCCATGCGTTC
This sequence comes from Limnodynastes dumerilii, assembly GCA_011038615.1. Classification (NCBI taxonomy): domain Eukaryota; kingdom Metazoa; phylum Chordata; class Amphibia; order Anura; family Limnodynastidae; genus Limnodynastes; species Limnodynastes dumerilii. Next base: position 97,385 of record WWET01000549.1, on the reverse strand, counting down.
ATTTAAATGCCCCCCCCCACACTTTTACATAAATTTTCAGGTACGGATTTCTGTGCCACCCACCCGCACATATGTACCCAAGTGCGATTTACATGCCCGTGCCTAAAGCACTTACTAGCGTATATTCTACGTAATGTACGTAAAATAAAGTTACTACGCATGCACAGTTGATCTGATCCTAAAAATACACTCGCAACTCCCCGCAAAAACGGTTCTCTGAATACGGCCCTTAGGTGCGGTTACACTCCCCGCTAAGAAAATCTTTTTGCCTATAATGGGACATCTGAAAGTTCTTTTCAGATGTCCCATTTTCGAATACTTACCTTTTTCTTACCGCGAAAGTACGCACGTGCACGTGAACAGTTGCATAAATGCGCGTTCAGATTGTCTCGCACTTTTGAGGTTCTTTGTTCTTAAACCTGGCAAAGATTATTATGGCTATGACAGTTTATCTATGATGTTTTGATTCAGTTTCCACATATATTTATATATTTAACGTTTTTACAATTGCACATTGGAGTTACAGTACTAATATCACAAAAGATATTTAATATTCTAATTATTATAATGATGGTATTTTATTAAACCTCTCACTGAATTTTGGTATTCTTTAATTGTTTAGAACCACATAACTTGACCAATTAAATCTCTTTATTTTCCTTATAATATCTGATCCAGAGCTTTTGCGCAGCTGAAATGCAATCATGCTATAAAAAGAGTGCTCCTTATTCAACCAGTAGCAACTCTGGAAAGGTCGTACAGGAAAGGAGCATGCTTTTGAAATGTGCAAACGGATATGTATAGTTAAATAGAATAAGGGCCAGATTTACTAAGTTGCGGGTTTAGAAAAGTGGAGATGTTGCCCATAGCAACCAATCAGATGGAGATGTTGCCCATAGCAACCAATCAGATTCTAGCTGATATTCTCTAGTATGTAATAAGAAAGTGAGAGCTAGAATCTCATTGGTTGTTATGTGCAACATCTCCACTTTTCCAAACCCGCAGCTTAGTAAATCTGACCCAAGAGGTGTAAAGCAGCAGCCTAGGTTAAATGCTTTAAAATATTTTTTGTATAATTGACTTAATTTGGTAAAATGGTGTTGTTTAATTATAATAAACAATGTAAACATAAATAAAATGAAATATTTTGTTGGGTTTAAAAAATAAAAACAAAAAACACTTCCAATCAATATAAACAAACATGTTTTATGCCTAAATGAGAGGGCGTTAATTTATGCAATTTGCATAAATCCCACCATTAAGACCCGCCCCCATGTCGGCATCTTTTCCTTCCGAGATCTCTAGGAGGGAAGAGATAGAAAGTATACATTTCCCGAATATATACCCCACTTAACATCCTTAGATTTAAGTTATCAGCATACATTCTAAAACAAAAAAGTATTTGGCTACTCCCTGGTTCTTATAAAACATCATTGCAACCTAATTTGAGTGGAGTAATTAGACTGCTATAATTTTTTTTAGAGTGTGCTAAATATATAATTGCTAGAATCTTATTGGCTGCTATGGGCGACAACACCATTTTAAAGTTCTAAAAGCTTCATTAAATCTATCCCTTTATTTCAATTTACCATATCTAGGATTAATATCAGTATTATAAGCTTTCCCAATTCCATCTTCTGATAAATATGTCCTGGAATGACATCACAGCAAGCTACAGTATGTGCAGACATGCTAATGTGCATTGCAATTGCTTACTTGTCAATTGATCAAAGCATTGCTTGTCACAAATGCTATGAAATGTTCATCTCGCTACTGGGACATGTCAGTAATATGACATTAAATGCAATATACATTGCATGTTTTTATGTACATATGCATAGGAAATTAAATGGAGAGATACCTTATCTCTATAGCTTTATTTTCAGAGCTGTTATTTACTGGTGATACATTTCATGTGACTAATGAATATAAACATGGGATTTAGTGAGTAGCACTTTGACGTATTGTGCTCCTGGATTGATGTCAAATATAACTTTTTCTTGGAAACAAATAATGCCATCAAATCAGTCATTTTATGGATGCCATTGTATATGTAGAACTTATATACTTGCTTATAAATATAAAAACAGTCAAATATAACAAATATATTGTCAAACTTAAAATACACTATCGTGCCCTTTCCGACGTCAGTTTAAAGTGTGCACTATTCACGTTTTGTACTGAGCCTGTGTCTGACCTATAAACACGTCTTTTGTCTGTAATTTAACTTTCTTAGAGAAACCATTAATATCAAAGCCTTAAGTGCCAATATATAAAAACAGCTTACATTTTGGAACAAGAAAGGGTTCAGAGAAGGGTGACATTTTAATTATAAAGATAGGGATCGCAGGGGAACCAAAGTAGGTTGAACTTGATGGACTGTTGTCTTTTTTCAACCTCATCAACTATGATACTATGTATGTATTTATGAATTTTTTTTCAAATAGCGATATCAAATTATGCAGCACTTTACAGAGAATATTTCACATTCACATCAGTCCTTGTCCCATTGAAGCTACATTCTAAGGTCCCTAACGCAAACCTACTGTATATACATACACACAGACTATAGTTAATTTATTCAGCAGCAATATAACCTACCGGCATGTTTTTGGACACTGGTAGAACATACAAACTCCACACAGATAAAGCCTAGTCTGGGAAACGCACTCATGACCTCAGTGCTGTGAGACACAAGTGCTACTCACTGAGCCACCGTGCTGCCCCAAAAAGATAGGTTTTTTTTAGTTAGTTTTTATTCATTCTTGCATGTAGCTTTAACGCAATCACAGTGCAAATGTAACGCTTCAAATAATCATAAGCATAATTTTCAGTATACATTGCATTGTACTAGTCGGCACTTCCCCAATGTACACAAGGCCATCTGGGCAGGTGCACAAGGCCCCATGAGTCTAGGGGCCTTGAGCACTGCTGGACAGCCATGCAGTCAAAGCATTTTCAGACTGACTGTTCTGGATTTCTGCTGGGGATCACAGTAATCCCTGTCTCGCCAGCTAGCCAGTGCTGTCACTCTGAAAATGTTTTGACTACACTGATTGGCCATCACTGAAATCTGCAGGCCCTGAAATCCACAGGATGCTGCTAGAGCCCTTATTGAAGGGATCAGAGCCTCCGGCACCATGAATATTGTTACAGTTGTTTAAGCAGTACAGCCATGTTGTGTTTTGTTTTGGCGTGCATGTGTGTGAAGTCTGAAGACTGACTAGACGGAGGAGGGGGAAGAAGGCTGGTTGGACACATAAGGATGGCATAGAAGGCTGACTGGACACACAAGGAGGGGGGCAGAAGGCAAATTGTGATAATGAAGGGGCAACAGTGTGATGCAGGAGGGCACAATGTGATGAATTATCATATATATGTTGAAATGTTTGTGTTTTTCAAAGCTTATATAGTTCATTGTCCATATGCTACATGATACAGGTGTGTGTGTCTTTGTATTGCATGGTACCCACATGGATCTTGCATGTGACTATACGGCACACTCACTGCATGGCGATTCGCGGTTGCCTCTGGATCAGGACCTAAGTTTTCAATTCATCAGACGTGTCTTCAAAGGATTGGGGACCGGATTCTCAGTCCCGAATGTTTCTTCTTATGAGCCTACGTATATGTGCATGCGTAGTAACACTTTTACACTATCTACATAATATTTCATTAAGTAGATTGCGTACACGTACCGTGTGTACGCAATCTACGTAACAAAATGTTACATAGATAGCGTAGAAGTGTTACCGGGCATGCACATATACGTACGCTCGTAAGAAGAAACATTCGGGACTGAGAATCCGGTCCTGGGTTTCTAGCATATTTTTCCCACAATGCAAATTAGTATATTGGTGACCAACACCTTCATCATTACACAATGGGATTACTGAATAGGCAGTTAAAATGGTCATTAAAATCATGTTGATTATATTTTCATTTTTACCGGATAGTCTAGTGTTAATAGTCACTGCAATGCACCTTCCACATGGGCTGTTTGTGCTTATGTGACCTGGACATTAATGATCCTCAGCCATTTAACTGCTTTATGGTTACATATTTTTCCTGTTCAGGGCCTGGAACAGCAGGCATGCACGGGAACATGTACACAGAAACACATTAATCATTATGTACTCCAGCGCACCACATTGTTTGCAGCTTTCTTACATGATACATGAGTCTGGTCTCCTACTTCCATTTCATTCTGCTGCCGGCATGTGCACAGAATTAACACAAAAACAGAAGGGAGGACAATGTAGAGGTCAGTGATTCCTTAGAAAGACAGAACATTGCAAAGATTTGTTGCCAAGATCCTATGCTAAATATAAACAATAGGAACACAATGATAAAAACGCTGAAGTACAATAAAACATTTCACAGTTGGTTTGCATTCCTAGGCTGCAATGGATGTGGCAGACGGGACATAAGAATGAAAAGGAGGGTTATCCAAAGTCACAAGCAGCTGACACAGGGATGTGAAGTGAGGTCCCACGTCTGTTTCATTTCCTGGCAGGCAGTATTCATCATCCCTAAACTCATTTCTTCTCTGACACTGCGCTCATACACCATATAATGGCATAACTGTGCTGCAGTATATGAAAATACCTTCCAATCGCAGCTGGATTGTTATCAACAAAGTCCCAATTACAATTCTGCATAACAAATAATTGAATACAAATTGGTTTATAGAGCTGTGCAGACACAAAACTAGTCTGCTAGCCACAGAAACAAAGGGTAGAAAATGCCTCAGCAACACTGCCATAAACCAGTAACAGACTATACCGACTATCTGTAAAATAAAACGCACAAATGTCCGTTACACATATTTGTGCAAATATATGATAAGTCACCGTCAAGGCCTTTCTGTATATGGTGCTCCTAACTCTAACAATGAGAGTCCCAGTGTTGGGTCACATATATATGTTTTTAAATTGAGAGCCAAACTTACCTCAGGAGACACCCCTTAAAGTCTCCAAAATGGCTGCTGTGGAACAACTCCCCCTCTCAGCTGCTGCTCCCAGACACGCCCACAAACAGTACAGACACAAAACGGAAGTTGCTCACACAGAGCTGTACATATAATCAAGAAATAAAGGTTTTTCCTTTGATGCTATTTGATAATCTTTTGTAATATAGGACCGTACGTGAGGGGTGTTTAAATCTGCACAAGAGAGGGGAGTGAACTCCCCCTGTCACTCCCCTCTCTCGTCCATAATAAGTGTGACTTACACTGCCATAAGTCAGCCTTAAGTCACCCTCGCGGATAGCGGCCCGTCCGACCTCTGATCTGTGTGTAAGTGTGTGTAAATACCCACACTGTAAAATCTACATGCTTCCACCGCCCACCTTAGTTTGAGGAGGGGAAGCACTGCCCAATTTTTCTTAATTACCACCGTATGGAACTAAGTTCAGTATAATGGTAGTTACATTAGTAATACTAACGTAACGTCTGGAGGGCACTTTAGATAACTCACATAATGGCTAATAAAGAGTGGCAGTTATTAAAATAATTGTGTTAGAATTTTTCAATCTTTTATTTTATTAAATAACTGCATATATCTAATAGTTTTTTTTTAAATGTAAATAAATACTTATAAAACAAGTCTGTCTAGTTTAATCAAGGGATGCTTCAAGTTTTGCTCAGCAGATGTTTTTAGTCATGAGCAGACATAACACGTAGACAATCCCAAAATGATTAGGCAAATTAGGTTTGCTTTGGATGACAGTCATGGTGATATTAGGCCAGTTTGCAAATATCAGCCTCCTGTGCCTCTAAAGCTGGTCACAATATGGTCCAAAGTCACAAAACCCATCAGTCTCATCATAATGAAATTGTATAAATATCTTGTTGGTTCTTTTTAAAAATTATTTATTCTGACAAAACTTTCTCTAAATGAACACTTTTTCTAACAAACTTACTTAAGATCACTGCCCTTTATACTAAAATATAGAATAAAATAAAGAGACATTTTCTTTTTTGTTTGGATTACAGAGTCAATGGCAAGATCCTGGTAGCCTATCAGAGAAGAGACCCAGTCCCATTTCTTATTCCGATCTTGCCGTTGAGTCCATGCCCTTGTTAACCATTGTTTAGCAATATAGTTAGACGACGCCTTGCTTTTTGAATGGTCCAAGTTTCCACAACATCAGTGTAAATAAAGGATGAAAACAATAATAATTGGCCTTATACAGATATATGATTTTATAACCATTTCTATGTGTTTGGATGGTGCTTTTATATGCTCACATATCTGAGCTACCAAATGCAATGTATACCAACGCATTTCAACTTAAAAGACACGTCTAGCACCTTCTGACAGAGGGAGTTACCAAGGGGATGCAGGTGAAGCTACTTTTTTATAGTGCCTTGTATAATGGTCTTATTTCAAAAAGGTACTCATTCTGGATAGGGTTGGCTGCGGGAAAGGAAGGGTCTAGTTTAGACTCTGGAGAGGAGAGGGTTAGGGAAGGGGTATTGGGGGGGTTTAAGATTAGTCTGCAGGATGAGTATGGTTGAGAGGGAGGTTAAGTTTAGGCTTATGAGGATGGTTAGGGTAAGGGGAGGGTTATGGTTAGGCGGCAGAGAGGGGAGGGTTAAGGTAAGGATTAGTTAGGGGAGGGTTATGGTTAGCAGCAGAGGAGGGAGGGTTAAGGTAAGGGTTAGTTAGGGGAGGGTTATGGTTAGCGGCAGAGAGGGGAGGGTTATGGTAAGGGTTAGTTAGGGGAGGTTTATGACTAGGCTGCTGGGAGGGTTATATATAAATAAGTTACTGAACTTTCCTTTTATTAAGTTGTTTGGAATGAAGTAAAAATTGAGATGGATGAGCTATGCCGATATGATGGTATGCTTTGTGTGCGACAGACCATTGTGCGGCGATGACTGATGATTTTATAAAGTGGCAGTGCTGCAACTATCAGAGTCACAAAGATCTCTGCACAGAAGGGTAAGTGTCTTTACTTAACCCTAACCTTAACTCTTTCCTAACCTTATCCCTCAGTTTCTCGCAACCTAACCCTAACCTTCCCATTTAGCCCTAGCCCTACCCTCACCCTTCTTGAGCCCTAACTATTACCCTCCATGTCCTGCACCCTTACCCTAAACCTGCATGTACTGCAGTCTTACCCTAACCTTTCCCTTAATCCCTAACCTTCGCCCACAGCAACTGCTGCATCCTGTCACTATTGGAAACAGGTGGAAGTAGGTATCCCTTACCAATAGCAATTTTCTATTTGTCACACATTTCAACAATGATACAGCCACCATCTAGCTGTGGTCGTGTCATTGTTCCAATAGGGCCGGCCAGATCGGCAACCACATCCCATTGAGACTGTATGGTGTTTCTTTTGGCTCGGAGTGCCTTTAAAAAAAGTATTGAGAAGGTTTGGGAATTGCTTGTATACACAGTCCCTCTTGATATCTACCTTTCAGACTATAATTTTCCTTGCGCTTCAGTAGGTAAAGCTGAGTTAGGCCTTGGCTGTCAGTCCATTCATACAAGTGGTTAAATTGCAAACGCATGGCCACTTAAGCTGGCCATACACTAGAACGATTATCGAAAATCGCATGAAATCCCCGATAATCCTAACGATTTTTCGTGTAGAGTCCTATAGACTCCAAAACGATATCTGCGCCATACACTAGACTATAGACTCCAAAACGATATCTGCACCATACACTAGACGATTTTCCGCCTAAAATCGTCCCATAGTAAGAAAAACCTCTGATTTTCCATCTCCTTTTATCATCCTCCAAATATCGGTTTTGACCATACACGTTCAGATATTTAATTTTTATCGGGCGATTTTGCTATTTTTCGTCCTAACGTCACCACCTATTTATCGTCGACGATGTAACGATCATCGTTAAATGCCCATACACTATGCGATTTTACATTTTATCTTTTGCTTTGGCACGATTTAAATAAAAAATGTCAAACGATCCAATAATCGTTCAAAACAGCTTTTTAGACGATTATTGGATGATCAGACAAAAAAATCGTTACCATACACTGACACGATAATTTGAACGATAACACGATGATTGCAAAATTAGAACGATAATCGTTCTAGTGTATGGCCAGCTTAAGATAGGAGTTCCCAGCAATGGCGGATGCCACTGTATATCTTGTTTGCAGGTTTGAATGTAATAAAATTAGATTTCAGAATCCAGCGCAATAATATTTATAATAACCTGTGAAGGAAACTTCAAAAAACAAAACTGACTTCTCAATCACAGGTGACAGTGTCAGCAATTAGGGTATAACTTGGTTGTTAGAATAAAACAGGCACAAACAGAAATATTTAAACACCGGTAAGTGTTTGTTACAAGAGATGAAATGATATTTCTGACCCAGTTTTTGGAGGAGTAGGCAGCGCAGCACATTTGGTCCCAAGTGAGGGAGAACTTCTTCTCACCCAGCCTTTTAATTGAAAAGGGTTTGGGAATCTCAATATGCACAGTTCAATCTAGTCACAATGCTTCATTTACTGCGTGGAAACAGCATTAATATTTAACACGTAGGCTGTCATATTTTCCTGGTGTGCAGTTCTTTTTATGCAATTTCTCAGTGGAGCTGTTCTGAAATCCTCAAAAAAAATAAAAAAAAGATTACAATAAATATGGAGAGATATTACATTCCAGGGCTTCTGCTCAATCATAATTAATGTGTTATAGCATTTGAGGATGCAGTTAGCTGGATAATGAAAAACCACTTTGAAATCATGCCGGGGTCTGCAGTTTGTACACTAAACCACTTCAGGCCTTCTCCTATCTGTCTCTTTGAATTGGTCATGACTGTGTTTCAGCGTTCATTGCATTCAAATAAAATCATATATAATCAAAAATAACATAATTGACGTATTGAAAAAAGTCATAAGACACTGGCAATTAAAACGAATAATTAAACTGCATATTAAAACAGCTATTTCTTTTTACTCACACCTTTTTCTAATAAATAATTGTTTTGCAAACATTCAGAATTTTTTCATTATAATAATTCCACTGGGAAGGAATTTGCATAATTGCCATTTATCTGGCTACTAATTGATGTGTCCATAGTAACACAAAATGATAGAAGCGTTGACAGGTCAAAATGTTGACAGTTGAGTATTATTAACCATATTCACACTTAAGAAAGCTTTAAGCACCTATTTTAAAGCCCCCTCCCCCGCCAACTCCCCATCTTTTTAAGAACCTAGGGCACTTAAGCCTTCTTAAGAAGGAGAATACAAAAGTTCTTTCTCCTACCTCACCCTCCCCAGACACTTTCCATACCTCCCCCCACCCACTCTTCTTAACTGCTCCCAGAGGCTGCCGTGGCACGTCATTTTCTACTTCCTAAACTACATGCAGTCTTTAAAGACCAAAGTACTCTATCTACTTACCTAACTGGCACGTAGATTGCGTAAACGACCTACTATGCATGCGTAGTAGGTAATTTCGTAAAAGACCATACTTAAGAATCAGCTGCTTCTTAAGCATGAACATGGATCTATGTTAGTATTAAATATGTAATACATATGTGTTATTACATTTCTGAAGTTTTTTTATAAGCCATCTGCATTGCATTAAGCTTATAGACATTACAAACAAATACTAACATATGTTCAACTGTCGACATATTGACCTGTCAGCATTTTGACTTCTTGACATTTTCAATTTCAACATTTTATACTAGACCCTGATCATCAGGGCTTTTCAGTGAAAGTTTCCAGCCCCTCCTCCCCCCAATACTCCCATCATATGCCTCCAGCCCCCTTGCCCAGGTTTTCTTAACTTACAGGCTGTATCCTCCGAGTGGGACTGTGGCTAGAATATGAAGTCCCGCGGTGGGCGAGACTGGGAAATGAAGTCCCATGGTCACAGGCCACCATGGGAATTCATATTCTAGCCGCAGTCCCGCAGTCGGAGGATACAGCCTGTAAGGGAAGAAAACCTGGGTAGGGGGGCATTGGAGCCTGGAGCCTAGCAACCAGCCAGCCCTCATTTTAGCATCCAGCCACAATTTGACTCCAGACCTATGGCGCTGGTCTGGAGTCAGACTGCGGCTGGATGCATGGTCCTAGTAGACGACACACTATCTCTTGGCCACGGGCGGCATCGCCGGGCTGCGCCCCCCTGTGGCTGGTGCCCCTGGCCATAGGGTAGATACGCCCCTGATGTCATGAAAGAATGGAATGCTAATTATTATTTTTTTTTTAATCACTATTCAACTTGTCTGTGTTTTCTTGTGTACGTCTGTAATATGAAAATTGTGTGTGTGTGTGTGTGGGGGGGGTGTGTGGTTTTACCAATAAGTACACATGTATCAAGGGAAGAATTATTCTAGTATGAAAACTGTGGGGTATTTTTCTTGGAAGTCCTGAATATTTCAATGTGGATGCAACTTCAAAACTTATTGATAATGTTGAATATTATATATGTGTTTTTTGGAATATGGCTCACAGTATTCTGGGCATTGTTGGTACCTCTTGGATTGATCATATAATGTTGTACTTTCACTTTAAGTCAAACAAGAGTTACAGCAATAATTATAGTCAAAGTAGGGGGTAAAGGCAGTTGTGCTGTGCATTTTTTAGAAACATATCCTCCATTATACAGATACACACTAGTAATGCTAGACATGCTAGTAGGTTAATCAGTTGCCAACAAAATTAATCCTAGTATAAGTGTGTAGCAGGGAGTGTGGCTCCAGGGGAGTGGGGACTGTTGTGAGTTGGTTTGAGTAAAGGAAGGCTTGCTTCACAGAAAGGATGGAAGGTGGGTGGGTGGAAAGGGCACACTAGATGGGCCCAGTGGTTCTTATCTGTCGTCAAATTGTATGATCTATGTCACCCAAAGCCACTGGCAGACATCCAGGCAAGGGGCTGCTCAGTCTGTTTGCATGCATGAATAGGCGATTGTTCCACACATGCACAGAACAGCTGCCCAGGCTGTCCCAGGTTTATGGCAGTGTTGCTGAGGCATTACCCCAGCCTTTCATGCACCTGTTTACATTTACCTATAATTAATTGATTGAGCAACTTCCATTTTGTGTTTGTAATGTTTGGGAGCATGTCTAGGAGCAGCAGCTGAGAGGGGGAGTTTTTCCGCAGCAGCTATTTTGGAGACTTTAAGGGGTGCCTCCTGAGGTAGGTTGGCTCTCAATTTAAAAACATATATATATGACCCAACATTGGGAATCTTATTGTTAGGACCACCATATTCAGAAAGGCCTTGACCATGGCTGGTGGCTTAACATATATTTGTGCAAATATGTGTAACGGACATTTCTGCTACGGTATAGTCTGTCATTGGTTTACTGGTTTGCTGAGGCATTTTCTTTCCTTTGTTTCTGTGGCTAGCAGATTAACCCCCTGCCTTTCATGCACCTGTTTTCATTTACCTATAAATTGATTGAGCAACTTCAATTTTGTGTTTGTACTGTTCCAGCACTTAAACAGACCAGGTGACTGCATAGTGCATTTTCTGCAGTCACCCTGTCTGTCCACCAGTGGCTCCCCCCTACTGGCGCGCCTGCAAAGCACTGAAAGATCTTACGCCAGAGGTGTCTTTCTTACCAGTCTCTGATTGCTAAGTACTGTTTATTAACAGCCTGCCAGCAACTGACAGCGCTATACTCCATGTCCACATCCTCTACCCTAACCCTAAACCCCCCCCCCCCCCCCCCCCCCCCCCAAGTCATCTGACACAATTTTCCAAGTTGGAATGGCAGCGCTAAGCTGTCAATGATGACTTGGAATTTGCCGGCACCAATTGAGATACCTAAACTGTATACTTTCCCATGCATGAACCGAGAATAGGGACTTGGTGTTATTAAGAAAATGTATCAAAGTTCAGAGGTAGCTCAGAGGTAGCATAACCATTGAGAGTGCAGCATGGGCAGCTAACTCTGACCCCCCCAACTTCTGGGCCCCATTATAATCTCACCCCCTGCCGGGGTTGCCTACTTTCCCTCCTGGAGATCTAGAATTGTGTCCCGAAACCCCGCCCCTATCAATCAATGCCACTATTTATAGTATTACTAGGGATGAGGGTGGGGCTTAATCACGTCATCAATTACGTCATCAAGTCCCACCTAACCCCTAGCATGGATAGAAAGGGGGCGGGCTTAAGGCAGGGACTTGCATAATCATACAGCCTCAAGCCCATTGCTAGAGATTTGTCTGCTCTCCTGGGATAATCAGAGAAATACCATAATTTCAGGAGACTCCCCGATTTTCCGGGAGAGTTGGCACACCTGCACCCACAATGCCATAGCTGAATATTGAAGTTTTCCAAATGCAGAAAATTGCCAGTTAAGAAGAAGAATCTGTGCACACCTTAAAAATAAAATAACCTTTAAAATAAATGACAGCTGTCTGGCTTTAATTATACATAGAGCAATTTCCCTATGGACAATTTAATATTTCATGTTGTCCTACACATTGTTATTTCCCTAGACTCTTATGAATCTACAGGATATTAAAAGAAAAAACATATAAAACTTTTACATTTTATTAGTTACAAAGATTAACACAGCTATTCACAGCACGCCCATCATCTGTCCTGACACATCCTTTTATGCAATTAAAGGAAAGGAAAAGATCATCCATTGTTCGAAGAAAAGGGCTGTAGACTTGAACAAGTGTCACATGCAGAGAGACATTTATGATTATTAGGTGGGTGGTACATTAAGAATTACCAATGTGATTATCATTATCATCATCTGAAAGCAGGACAATTTGAAGACTATCAGTGACATTTTACTTTTTCTTTGTATATTTCAGAAGAACAAAGGGAAAACTGTGTGTTCTACCAGGACTCTATTTTAATTTTAATTGGACAAGCAGACAATTTCTTGATTTGTGTTGCCATGGAATATTATATAGTAGCATTACTATCCAGTGACAATGGGAAATCACTGACAGCTTCTCTTGACCCTGCTGTCCCCATTGTTCTAACGATAAGAACCTTACCTTCTGGGGAAGGTGTGGGGGGAGGGTGGTACTATTGGTAAAGATAGGACTTACCTGTCCAGGGCAAGCAGATGCAGGCTCCTTATGCCACACTATCAGGTCCTTCAGGACTCCTTTCTTCTGTGCACAGGACAGGTACCAAATAGCATTCATCTTTCACAGAGGTTCTCAACCAAGGTCCTCAAAAACCACTAGCATTGCATGTTTTCCAGGTCTTCTCATCATCATAGGTCATGTAATGACTACCACCTGTGGATCTTTTCACACGTCAGCCAGTAATGAACCTGTGCTTAGTGGCGAACCTTTGCAACCAGCAACAGTAGGGCAACATCCAACAAGTTTCAAAGGCCCAAATGGTGGAGAATTGGGTAGAGGGGTGGAATCCTTGAAAATGGGCCATACAGTGAGCCCCTTTCCACCAGCAACGAGGTCTAGGTAACCGCTTTTATCTTCTTCAAAGCACACAGTGATACTGACAACAGTGACACTGACTGGATCATAAGAGTCATTCTCTGGTCAGAGCTGTTGAGTGTCTGCTGATCAGCATTGAGCAGGAGGGGTTTCTGGGTATGCATACAGCATATATAAAAGGTCAATATTAAGTATTTCAATTAATTGGCTTATGATTCTATCACAAAAATAACCTTATTTTTTTTTTAACACACAAACTCATCAATCAATTTTGTTGAAAAATGCAGCCTTTAAAATAAAAAAATAAAAATAAAAAGTTGCGTCAGGGCCCCTCCATTATTAGGGGCCCAGAAGCTTATGTTTCATAGTAAAGCCGCCACTGCCTGTGCTCCAGAAAGGAAACCTGGGGGCTAATTCAAAGCTGCACTGTAGCAAGTGTAGACCTGAGCAAAACCATGTTAAACTGCAAAGGGGGGAAATTTTAAACAGTGAAAACAGAATTAAAATTAAGATGGGTTTTCTAGTCTGACTAATTTACCGATTTATAATAAAGCTTTTCACATGTGAGTTCTATGTGCAAAAGTAAAGTATTTTCCCTGCATGCAAAAAAAATTCAAATGAATTAGCTCCCCTCACAATGCAAAATGGTTTAGCCGAGCAGTACAGTTGCACCTGTTTTGCCCTTACTCCCACACTCTGTATGAGCCCCTCTGGAAACCATGTACTGTTAGAACTACATGAGGACCCTGGTTGAGAACTCCTGATCTGTCATTGGGCTGGATCCAGATTTAAGATGGAGCTTGAAATTAAGGACCTGATTCACACTTAAGAATCTTCTTAAAATAAGAACTTAAAGTCACACCTGGGCAAAACCATGTTGATTGCAGGGGAGTCATATTTCATTGTATTCTTTGCATGCAGGGATATATGGTGATATTTCCCAGCCCAAGTCTAAATAACAGTGTAATAGTAAAGCTGGTCAGTATCTGTTTTCAGTAAGCAATTCAAATATGTATTCCTGCAGGCAAAGAATACAATTAACTTGACTTCCCCCTAAAACAACATGGATTTTCCCAGGAGTGACTTTAAGTTCTTATTTTAAGAAGATTCTTAAGTGTGAATCAGGTCCATAGTTACATAGTTGATGAGGTTGAATAAAGACACCAGTCCATCAAGTTCAACCTATCTTGGATCTCCTGCGATCCCTCTCTTTATATTTGAAGTTAATCCATATGAAGCAACCTCCAAACTGTTGCAATCAGAAAATAAATAAATAATTTAAAATCCCTGCTGACCCAAGATGGCTGTACTATTTCTCACTGGCTCCACTACTGTCCTTCATTTAAATTTGTGGTCCTGGTAACCCTGGATGTCCTTTTCTGTAAAAAAATGTATCTAATCCTTTCTTAAACATATATGAAGTGAATCTGCCCTCACAACCTTTGCTGACAGTGAATTCCACATCCTGACTACCCTTACTGTAAAGAACCTTTCTTTTGCTGGTATTGAAACTTCCTTTCCTCTAACCTTAGTGGGTGCCCCCGTGTCCTGTGTAGTCCTTGGGGTAGAAAGTTCCTCTGAAGGTTCTCTATATTGACCCATGATGTATTTGTATATAGTAATCATATCTTCTCTTAGACGCCTCTTTTCTAAAGTAAACAAAATGTCTAAACTGGCTAGCCTTTCCTCATAGTTCAATGACCCCATACCCTTTATCAATTTTGTTGCCTTTCTCTGAACCCTTTCTAGTTCCAAAATGTATTTTTTATAGAATGGTACCCATGAATTGTAGTCAGGCATAAATAAAATTACACCTCCACACCTTACACATCCTAAACTTTACCTGGCCCTCGATCTATAAAAAGTTTATTAAATATAGGCCATGTATATTTACATTGTAATGTAGCCTATTCTTTGTAATATTGTTAAAATACATATCAGTAAAATAATGATACAATTTACTTAAAAAGTATTTTAAAATATTCTGCATATTCACAGTTCTGTAGTCTTCTTTCTGGTGCAGTGTGGACTGGGACTCCGGCTCCTCTTCATCAGATGACACTTCTCCAGATGACGTCCGTCCTCTTCAGGGTCACTACGGCGACTGACTTTTGTCATTTAAAGGGGCTATATTTATAAGGTCTGAGGCGAGATTCCGTCCGAGGATCTCGCCTCAGGACATATGAATATGACCCCTGTAATGATAAAAGTCATTTGCCGGAGGGACCAAGAAGAAGACGTGTGTGTGTGTTATA